>CAUYON010173857.1:0-29062 GCA_963573935.1 Arctocebus calabarensis | reverse complement strand
GCCCCCTCGGGCTTCACTAGGGTCCCCGCCTAGAGTAACGCTGGCTGGTCACCCATTCTTTCTCTCTCTCATTGATCTGGGGAAAAGGCGCTCGCCATTTTGGATATTCCAATGTGTCAGTCTGGCAGAGTCCGGGCCCCTTGGCTCATGCCAGGGCTGCCCGGGTCTCCGTGGTTCCTAGTGCTCCCCTTTCTGAAACTCTGAGTTCCACGCTTCAGTGGAATTTTCTCCGACTAGAGCTTGTGGGTTGGGACCTGCTGTCCTCCCTGTGGGAGTGACCGGCTACCCCTCCGCAGGGTATGGGGAAATGGTTTGCAACAGTTTCCATGGTTAAGAACTATATTTCAAATGCGCCAATCCTCCCGATCTGTGTGTCTCACCAGCTGCCCGTCCACTCCAATAGTTCACATGGGGAAAGATCCAGAGCTCCCACCCTCTCACCTGATGACCGGGGAGAGATGGGCTACGGGACCGTCTCCACCGCCATCTTCCAGCACTCCTCTAGTTCTTATCTTAAACACTGTTATTGTTATTAAATTTTAAGCCTTTTTAATTCTGTGAAGGCAAAAAGTGGAAACCTAATAAACACCTATATATGTAAAAATTTAAAAAAAGAAAAAGAAAAGAAAAACAAATTCGGCACATGCCAGTGAGCGGCAGGCTGGATGCTATGGGGCTCAGCTGGCCACTGCTCAGAGGGTGTGACTGAGGCAATAAAGTAAGGGAATTTGACCTGGAGCCCAAAATAGAAAGCTTGAGCCCTATCTCAACCACTTGAGCAAGATGTGTGCATGACCTCCTCTGTTGGCCTCCATTTCATCTTTAAAATGTGGGGTCTATCCTAGACCTGCCTAGCTACAAGGCCATTGTTGGGACTGAGTGAAATGGTGGCTCTGAATGTAGCCCAGAAGCAACAAAGCTTCCCATGAATATAGGACTTTGAAACAAGGAATTAGTCACAGTCACCTGGTGACATGGCCAAAGGCAGTTGGTTGTAGGTTTGCCCTCTGAAAATGAGGGAATGGTCCTGCCCACTTCTGTGGCTGTGGTAATTTGTCAAATGACATATCATTTGACCATAAGATAACCAGACTCCCAGGAGGGCAGGATGCCAAGAAAATAAAGTGTTGGCTTAAGCAGAATTGAATATACTTTCACATTATTTTATCCTGGAATGAGATACAAATTTGATTTCCATTGTAACTAGTTTACCACATGAGATTTGGCCAAGAGGCTTGACTGGCAGGGGTGGAGGATGGGGAACAATTTTAGTTAATTTGGAAATTTGAATACGTGACAACAGATAGATACTTGGTTCAGTTTAGGGGTGTTTGCCCACATTTCTCATAATGTGCTTTTTCAGTATGTTTGCAAACCAGAACTTAGGAGGGGAAACCTTGTGACAACCAAATAGCCTTGTCTTTGTTTGTCCCAAGCAGGAGGGGTGTTTGCCCTAGTTTGGGACTACAGTCTGTTATATTTGAGGTCCACTGGCCTTTTGTAATAGAGTTTGCCTAAGCAAGTGACATTTCTCATAATGTGCTTTTTCAGTATGTTTGCAAACCAGAATCTGTTTAATAGGCGACATTCAGATCTGTTAAAATTACAAAGAGAATAAGCTAGCAGAATAGCTTCTTCAAACAACACAGGGAGCATCTACCCACAGCTTTGTTCATTCATTTCATTCATTCATTCCACAAACATTTATTAAATTCCTGGGCTAGGGTTTCTCCCTAATGATGGGAAAGGAAGACAATGAAGACATAGTCTCTGATCTCAAGAACCCCAAGGTTGGGTGAAAAGCCTGCAGAGAAGTATATTACAACACAGGACGCTGGGAGGTACCGTCAAGGCATGCACAGGAGCAGGACAAAGGCAAAGAGTCTACCCAGTGCTGTGTGGCAGGGAAGGACTCGCAGAGGAGGTGGCCCTGGTCTGGACCTCAAAAGATGAGCAAAAATTCACCAGCTATGTGACACTTAACTGCATTCTGATTCTCATTTCTTTACTAGTGGAAGTATTTATGTTGTACATGCACACACACATACAGGCCCTTAAGTTCTCTTCTCTACCAAACCAGAGAGTAAGAGAAACACAGCAAGAAAAGGACCACTGATATTGCACATAATCCTTCCTCCCCTGACAAGCCAAGGCCCTGGGACGGGCTAAAGTGACAGCTACAGACGGGGGAAGGCCATCCTCATGGAGCTGCCCCTCGGAATTGTAGCAAATGAACAAAGAAAGGTCATTCCACATTCTACAGACTTAGGAGGGGAAACCTTGTGACAACCAAATAGCCTTGTCTTTGAGGAAAAGCAAGAAGTCTAAACCTTAACACACAATTATTACTGAGCCAAAAAGGTAATCAGGGCATTTTGTCTGCAAGTGTCAAGCAGCAAAGTGATGTTTGACCTAACCAAAGGTTAGGGATTATCTCACAAGAATGTGTTAGCTCCTGGGAGCACCACTGCTCAGGATCAGAGGGGGAGGGGAAGAGGGAACTCACTTCTCCCCTCCAGCAGGGGGGCGGCTAGCATTTACCAGCCAGTTGCCCAAGTGAACAAATTGAAAAGACTAGACTTGCCTACCTGTTCAAAGTACAGAACTCCCAAGGAAGACCCACTTATTATGGCTTCCAAAAATACACTAAAGAGAAAGCAGAGAGGAGGGCAGAGGAAAGCATGTGTTGATTCTGCTCACATTGGCAGGCAAAAGATCATTTAGCCAGAACGACAAGCCCATGCACAGACAATGGCTGGCAGCCACTCATTTGGTGGAAACTAAAAGTGACATTTAGAAAAGATACTGCACTGAACTACAGCATCAAGATGAATTTGTAGATGTAACCAATCACATAGACGCACCTACTACGTAAATTAATTTCCCTAACCCACCACTCTTCCTCCTTAATGAGCACAGCCTTCTAGTTGGCAGGGGCTAGACGGGCTTCCAGACCAACCCTTCAGTCTTTCATTTTTTATTTATTTATATTTTTTTGAGACAGAGTCTCAAGCTGTCACCCTGGATAGAATGCCGTGGCATCATAGCTCACAGCAATCTCCAATTCTTGGGCTCAAGTGATCCTCTTGCCTCAGTTTTTCTATTGTTAGTAGAGACGGGGTCTCACTTTTGTTCCGGCTGGTCTGGCTCTCATGAGCTCAGGCAATCCACCCACAGGATTCAGATCAGCTCCCACAGTGCTAGGATTACAGGTATGAGCCACCAAGCCTGGCCTCAACCCCTTATACCAAGGCACCAGTGCTGTGGTAGGAAGAGTTAGGCTGGGGACAAGAGTTCCTCTTCTCACAAGACCTGGGATCTCAGCCAAGTGGTGCAGACTAAATAAGAGATGTGAGAACGCACTGAAGGAATCAGATGTTGGCCTACATTTTTGACAGGTGAAGACAACAAGGTTCCCAGAAGTGCAGTGACCTGATGGGAGGCAACACCCCAATTCCTAACTCCTCTCTCAGTGTTCTTTCTGCTAAAATCACACCTGGAACTATGGAAAGAAATTTTATTATTTCATGGGTGCAAATTTTGTCTCCCAGAGTGAGTTACTATGGGTCAAGAATTATAAATCCCCTATGCCCCCTTTGGTTCTTGGTACTTAATAACAACAGCCAATGTGTATGGAGCCTTTACAGTATTCTGGCCTTTGTTCTAAGTGGTTTTCAAGTGCCAACTGATTTTATCCACATGCTAAATCTATGAGGCAGGGTATTCTTATCATTTCTATTATTATAGCTGAGAAAACTGAGGCACATGTTAAGAAAAGTGCCTAAGATGGCACAGCCAGTCAGGTGGTGACATTCCTTTCCTTACTGAGGCAGTCAGACTCTAAAGCTCTGCTCTAACCATTGTGAGGAGAAGCACCGGTGTCAGACAGAGCTGGCAGTGCTACTCCAGGGCAGCAGTCACCTACTTGGGTGTAGAAGCCTGGCACAGTGCTTGTACGTGCCAGGGACTCAAGCGGTTGTAGTTCCCCTTGACCTGAAGAAAGTCTGTGATAAAATAACTTGCCATGTGCAGCCCCAGGGCTGGCTTCCTACTATTGGGACCTGGACCCGCTTCCATCCTTTCTTCCTCTCACAAGGGACACAAGAAAATTTGTCTGGAAATGTGATGAACAGTCACAAATGGGCCTGGACATTATTGAACAGGGAGAAGCAATCAACTTTGTTGTTGACAGTAAAAAAACAAAACAAACAAAAAAAAACATCAGAATTAGATAAACTTTTCACTTATCAAAGTAGAAAAAAATTTTTAAATCATAATATCTAATGCTGGCAGATGTGGAGTAAAATGGTACTCCTAGACCCACTAGAACAGTGTAAATTGGAAACCAGTTTAGCCATGTATAGATGATTCTTGTTATCCACAGTAGTTATGTAGTTATGTCTTATAAAGTCACCACTAAAACTGAAATAGCAGATTCTGAACTATTGCTCCTAGAGGAAATACAGGGTTGGGTTCCTGTGAGCCTCTGGCTACAACATTTTCATCAACCAATTAATATATAACCTTGTCTTATATATGTTTGTTTAAAGACACCATATTCAATATACTATATTTTGTTGATTCATTAACATTGAACACATGGCCAGCTCATTGAACTCTGACCTGAACAAAGCTCAAACACATACATTAGTCTTTTCTCTGCAACGCACATCTTGTACTTAAAAACAGCAGACAGCACATCAACACTGTGATTGGGGGTCATTTTGAAGACCAAAATTATCAGCACAAAGCACAAAAATGCAAAAAACATGGCACTAAGTAGACCATAAAAAGGAGACTTATTTATAATACAACGGAGTAAAGTAGGCATGTGAGGCCTTGCTTGACCTTGACTGGTAGTGTTCATGACAGGTCACTCGAATGCTTCCACTCTGAGCATGTCCAAGAGTGACCATGAAAGCACAGCAAGTATTGATTTAGGGGTTTCAAACACATTTTACCAAGTAGGTAAATTCACAGATTCAGAATGTATGATAAATAAGCATCAACTGTATGGGCTTTGGGACGTCAAAGAAGTAACTTGTGTTAGGCACAGAACCTAACAAGATCATGCCTATTGAAAGGCACAGGTGACAAATCTAGATTTGATCTCACAAGCACCTTTTGAACTGATCCTATTCTGGCTGAGAAAGATCACCTATGTCCTACAGTAAGAACCACTACGCATTTCAGGATGAGCACAACAGCACAGATAATTAAAGGCTCTGCACTTGGATTTGGTGATGGGAAACATAACAAAACAAGGCACAGGCTCCTGTCACCCTAAGGACTCAAGACCCTGGCCTCAAGGGAGAAAGCTCCCACCAAGAACCAAGCCCTTTGCAAGTGTCTGAACCCATGATTCTGGGGGATTGCTGGGAAGACAAAGCCCCTTCTGCCCTGATTTATCTCCTGCCTCTCTCCAACTTGTTTTTGTTACACTGGCCTCCTTGCTTCTTCTTTGAACATACAGGCAGGGTATAATTCCACCTTATGGCCTTTGCACTTGCTGTCTTCCTAGCTTAGAATAATCTCTAGAAAGCTGAGTGGTTCCCTCCCTCAGCTCTTCCCACTATGCTCGACAATGTGGACTTCTCTGCCCACCCCACCCATTTCTCCCCCTCCTTTTTCCTTATTTTGTCTGGATAGCAATTATTATCATCTGATATATCATTTGTTTTGATTGCTCATTTATTATCTCTCCCCCACACAAAGCTAGGTGGGGGGAGGAGGATTTCATCTTTTTTATTATAGCCCAATTCCTAGCAGGTGATCTAGCACACAGTAGGCACTCAGAAATTATTTGTTTGTTGAATGAATGAATGCATATTAGATACTAGTACAATGAATGATAGTGGGAATTTTTGTCCCAGTCACTGTGTTGGGTCCTTTGCACAGGTTACTTCATTGAAGTCCCAAAGCCTTAACACATGCAATACTCATTTTGTAGGTGAAAGCACCAACTCAATTAAGGCCAACCGGCTAGTAGGAAACTGAACTGTCACAAAGCCCAGCTCTTTCTAAATCTAAAGTCACTGCGCCAATTTTTCTCAAACTTTCTGGGATAAAGAATCAGCTGGGTTTTCTCATTCCTCTTGTTCACAGTCTGTCACAGACTGAAAACAGAAAAATGAAATGAGGAAAAGAGGACAAAATATGTGCTTGAATTTACAGACTAACAATATTTCTAAACACTTTCAATGTTTGCGCTTAATCTCACTGCAGATAGGCCAAAACAATTCGGTCCACAGTATTATACTGTAGCTCTACACCACACCCAAAGGATAAAATACTGTCATCTTGAGTTTCCAGCCTGCCAGGGGTTGAGGCTGCAGGAGAAAAGCTGGTGATCCCTTTTGCAAGGAACTTGAAAAGGTCACAAATCAATGTTTCTTCCTTTGACACCTTACCCTTGTGGGAGGTGTGTTTCTCACTCTCAGTTTTCAAGTGAGAAAATCTGTTTTTCCTCTTTCCTTTCCTGGGCTCTTCAAAGCGTTGATTCCTTGTTAGCCTTAACCCTCCCCCCCCACCACTCCATCCAAATAGCACTACTAACCCTCTCCCTTACCACATTCTATTTATTTGCATCACAGCCCCTGTCCACATCAGAAATCATCTTTCTATTTATCTGTTTACTTATTGCTTTCTTCTCTGTTTTTTTCTTTTTTTTTTTTTTTTTAAAGACAGACACTCATTACCCCAGGCTAGAGTGCTCTGGCCTCATAGCTCACAGCAATCTCAAACTCCTGGGCTCAAGGAATCCTCTTGCCTCAGACTCCAGAGTATCTGGGACTTCAAGCGTGAGCCACCACATCTGGCTAGTTTTTCTGTTTTTAGTAAAGATGGGGTATCACTCTTGCTTGGGCTGGTCAAACTCCTGAACTCAAGCAATCCGCCCACCTCTACCTCCCACAGTGCTAGGATTACAGGGCTTCTCTTCTCTCTTTATAATACAAACTCTAGGAGGGCAGAAACTTCAGTTCATCATCCCTCCCTAGTACCTCACACAGCATTAGGCTCCCTAAAGGATTTTCTGAATGAAGGCAAAGAGAAAAAAGAAACATAAAATGATGGAATAGCTCACCTAAGGTCAAAAACCATGAAGGACCTGAGCTAGAGACTGCACACATTCAGTTGTTCAACAGACAACGGTTAAATGTCTCTTCCTTGGAGTCAGGTGTGGATCCAGGCACTGGGGTCACAGTGGTGGAAAGGTCACAGTGGAAGGAAAGATTCCTGTCCTGCCAGGCTCACAGGTCTCACTTCCAAACGCACTACTCCTCGCTGCCTTTCTGGCCCTCTCTATTTTCTTTCAGCTGTACATATTTTTCTGCCAGTGAACTCACAGGCCATCACGTAGGTGGCAATTATACTACACCGGGTTTGAGTGTTGCTAGATAAAAAGGAGTTACATATGAATTGCAAATAAACAATGAGTAGTTCGTTAGCATATGTATGTTGCATGGATACTGAAGACACACATACACTGGGAAATTACTCATTGTTATCTGAAATTCAAATTCAACTTCTCTTGGTTTTTTTCTCTTCTTTCCCCTATCCCTAAATCTGGTGATCCTGCAGATACGGGAGAAAGCCCCCAATAAGAGCCAAGCCCTTTGCAAGTGTCTGATGAGAAAACTGAGGCTCATTGAGAACAAAGAACTTCAGTAACTGTCCCCCAATGCACGTGGCCAGTGGGAGAGGCAGAACTATCCCCTATCCTGTGTGGAGCAGTTAACCCACAGCTTCCTAAGGCGGAACACCTGATCTCTCAGTCTGCTCAAAGACCCTATGCTTCTCAACCCATACCAATTCCAGCATAACTGTTGAAATTCATATCCCCTAAGGATTATCTTGCCATTGAAATATCTCCTTGGCCTCCAGCAGTTGCCATATTTGTACGTGTATGTAATAATTTTTAGTAATTTTTTTCTGATGATAAAACCGTTTATAATAAATGTACACAGTGGAACACTACACACCAATGAGAAGGAACAGTCCCTGTTACACACAACAACAGAACAGCTTGGTAAGTTTTTATATATTTAAAAAGAAATAATACTGAGCAAGAGTCCAGATCTCAATGTGGAATCCTGTATCTCCATCTGGGTTATGGTTGTACCATAATGTGATGAACACTACATAAAAACTTACCAAGCTGTTTACTTCAGAATTGGGCACCTCTCTATTTGTAGGTTATACTGTAATGGAAAATTTAAAACAAGCAGACAAATTAATTTTGTTCATTATTTTTAAAAATGCCCAAAGTATACAAGTATAAAAAACAGTAAAAATCATCTGTCTTTTCACCATTGGGAGATATCACAACTCACATTTTAGTGTGTATCCTTCTGGATCTTTTCCCAATACCATTAACTTTTCATGAGCATTCCTAAGAAAGGAATCCCAGCCGTAATACCAATTACTGGAGGTGCTAACTTATGTAGGAGTCTGAATTCCCTGGACATGACTTTCACTTACCCAGGAAGCCCTGACACACTAGATTTAATTTGGTCATTTTTAGAAAAGCATGGAACAATTAACAGCAAATAAATGGAATTAAAATAAAATTGAATACGGGCTTTCAATGATACGTCAGAATTTAATTTTAAGCACAGTAATGAATATAAAATAAAAGGAAAGCTTTGGCTTGGAGGGATTCTTGAGCCTCCTGGGACCCCCCCCCATGTGCCACCTAATGGCCACATTGTGCCATGACATCCAACCGTCATCCGAACATCTGAAGTCTCAACTATGATGCCTCCTTTTCTTGTGAGTTTACACATCAGCCCCGAGAGCTTTCCAGATGTCTTGTTTCCCCAGTTAACTGCACAGTTCTTAGAACACAGAACTATCTTAATAGTTGCTGAATAAAAGAATGGTGGAGTGGATGGATGCATGGGTGGGTGTGTGGCTAGGTGCGTGGGTAGATGAATGGATAGGATAGGTGGATAGATGGATGGATGGATGGATGGATGGATGGATGGATGGATGGATGGATGGATGGATGGATGGATGGACGGACGGACAGATAGAAAGACAGATGGGCATTCTTGTGCCTCATGAAATAAGGGAATAATCCCTAGCCTACTCACCTCACAGGATTTGTGGGAACAATGCATAACTTAACCATCAGTAGAGACCATATAGATGTAACAGAATATTATGACAATCCAATGCCAGGGTGTAGGAGGCAAATGGTGACCAGGGTAAACAGGGAGGATACAGAGACAGGTTGTATGTTAAAGACAGGAAACTTAAATAAATGTAAAATGACTTGACCTGGAGACTTAACAGACACTTGAAAAATGTTGGATCTTTTCCCTTTCCTCCCCACCTGTATTGCAGCCCCAGCTCACAAATCCTTTCTATACGATATGTGAAAATGAAGATTTGTCCATTCAGAAATGAAGTGATGGTCAATGTTTATCTGTTGTTCACTGTAAAACAGGCCAAGGTCACCATGTTTGTGGATGTGAGCTGGCACGTCAAACCTCCCCTCAGTTAGGAAGAGTGGCTTCTGAAACATCACTGTCAGGCTGGCTGATGGTGAGGTGCCCATCTGAGCGTGTCCACTGTTGACGCTTTTGACAAGCGTCATGCTGGCCTTGTCTTTGAAACTGCATAGTGAGGCTCTGTTGTGCATAAAGGCGGCACAATGTGGCAAAAATAATACGGGCAAGGGGTGAAAAGATTGGGCTTTGCCACTCACTGGTTGGGTGACCTTGAGCAGGTCATCTCCCTTGTCAGTACAGAAACATCTCATTATGACAGTGCGATAAGAAAATGCCTGGGAAGACACTTAGTAAACTAAAGCACTGGGCCCAGAGTAAGGTAAGGCTACCCCAAATGAACATCAAATCCCAGAATTGACTTGACCCAGCTCATAGAGAGTGTCACCTGCATTGATCTGGACCCAGCTTCTCCTCGTAGAACACAACCCTGTTTTGGCAACTGACAATCTTATTTCACACTGAGCTTATGGACCACAAAGACCTACCCCTACTAGCTTTTTTTTTCTCTTTTACAGACTGTACTCCTTCAGTTACTCTTTGTTTTACTGATTCTTTAAAGGTAGACTTTGTGCTACATTTCCACTAGATTAATCGTATTGCTTTGGTAAGCTATTATTTTTATACTACTTTGGCTCTTTCATACATTACCTCACCCTGCTCACTTGGTGAGGGCTGAACATTTCAATATTATCCAATCCATGCATTCAGTTTACATTAACTGAACTCTTGCTATTCCCTACCAGGCATCCTCAAACTTTTTAAATAGGGGACCAATTCACTGTCCCTCAGACCGTTGGAGGGCCGGACTATAGTTTAAAAAAAAAAAAACAATGAACAAATTCCTATGCACACTGCACATATCTTATTTTGAAATAAAAAACAAAATGAGAACAAATACAATTCACACCACCACATGTGGCCTGCGGACCGTAGTTTGAGGACTCCTGCCACTGTGTAAGGAGCCAGGGGGATACAAAGGGTGTATCTGATAGAGGCAGCAGGTGCCATCATAGAGGCAACCCTGGCTGCCAGGAGCACAGAGAACAGGGCATACCCTCTGCTGGCAGCAGCAGTGGTAAGGTTTTCCAGTTTATGCGTTGTGGCAGAGGCCAAGGCCCATTCTCCTTTTCTTTCTAAGTAACCGCTTGACTGTATTTTCCAGCCCCCAATAGTTATTGGCACTTCTACCTTCATGCCCAGTCTTTCTTCCAGAGCAGATGAAGAGATAAAATCCATTGTGATACGTCTCTTGTGATTTCCTCTGCCTTCCAAGAAGTTTCTTAACTGCAGGTGGCAGCAGCTACCCTGCTCTGATCATTCTCACCTCATCACCTAGTCTTCACCTCCTTACTAGGCAAATATTAGTAGAGTTCCTACTATGGGCCAGGAACTATGTTGGGCTCTGCTATATTCTATTAAATCCTCTGAGTTCAAAATCTCTTCCTTGAGAGGAAGCAAGAAGCACCTTGTCCACTTGGCCTCTCAATTAGCAGAGCACTGTAGTAAGGAAAACCTAGATTTTGAGTAAAGAGACACAGTCTTGAGTCCATCTGCAACCAACAAACTTTGTGAATTTGGATACACCCTTCTGAGCTTTATTATAAAGCAAGCTGAATAAACTAGAACTTTGGGTTCCTCCAATATTCTGACTCTTTCTATGCTAATCCCTACTTCTTGGGTGAAATCTCTACTCTGTTCTAATCCAATTTTATAGTGAAACAAAATTTTTTTTTAAAAAGCAGAAGAAAAGCAAAGACAGTTTGGCCAACCTTCTTTATAATGAAACATCTGCTGGCAATATGCAGCCCAAAGCTGAAAAACACTTGCTAAGGGATAGATTTTCAAAATATCCAAAGATTCTTCCTTGCCCATAACCTGATTTCTTTTAGGCCCAGACTAATCTTGTCCAGACTCAAATTCTGTGCTAATTGTCAGGACTGGCTTGAATTATTCATGGAATTTCTATACTGGAATAGCTTGGGAGATATATTCATCCTTTCACATCTTCAGGAACTCTTCATTAATGAGCCATTTGGATAGGCAAGTCCCTGAACTTCCTCAGGTATGTGTTTCTTCACCTGTAACAGTCTGCCTCCCTTATCTTTGGCTCAGAATGTCTTTGGTTCTGTGATTGCAGGTGCCTCAGCCTGAAATTCCACATGTAGCTCACAACCAACAGCAGACCACGTAGACATTAAAAAAACAAAATGAAGGATGCCATCTGATGATTAAACTCAAAAGGAATTATGCAATTAGCAAAGGACGTTGATCATGCAACATGCGAGTCTAATTGCAGTGCATGCAAATGTTTGCTAAATTAGATAAATATAGGTTTGCAGTCACTCTGGTGCACAGATTGAGTTGTAAAGTTAAGGAAAATATAAAAGTTAATTATAAGATGGAAACGATAAACATAGGGTATATGCACCAGGCTGATTAGGATTATTAACCAAGTAATCATCTCTTGCCAAAGGTGGAGTGTTATAGGAGTCCTGGGCCTATAGCCTCACCACTGTGTAATGAAGTTACCGCATTTTATAGGACATGAAAAACATGCTTCATTTTTACACAGCACCTGTCATCTGAGATGCCTCAGCACTTAGAGCTGGTTATATTGGCTCACCAGTTTGCCCGCTGCATACTGCTGAGGAGGACAAGGCTTCACGTACTCACTTGGGGAAGAAATGCTGGGTTCTGACCATTCTCAGACCTTCTGAACCTGCACAAATGATAAAGCTGCAAGCCCATGAAGTAGTTCTTTTGAGAACGCACCTATTAGCTTGGGCCTTCCAAGTAGAGGGAAAATGAGTCCTAGAAAGGGAGCTACACTGGGAGCCCAGGTTCTGGAGGCAGCCTGCTGGCTCCCTCACTAATTCTTTGACAGGTTAGTTTAGCTCACTGTGAGATGATTTCTTCATCTCTATTGTGGAGACATGTCACCTACCTCTCAGGATTATTGCAAGAATTAAAGGACTAGAACTAAGAATAGCACTAAGAACACTGTCTGGCACATAGAAAATACTCCGTAAATGACTTATTTCTTACTATTTGTTTTTCCCTGTTCATTAGTTTACTCATTTAACAAAGTAAGTGCCCACTACATTTAAGTCACCTGTTGCTAACAACTATAGTCAGTGTGTGCCCTCCTACCCGGCACACTTATGGGTTCCATTCTCACATTGAGATTGGATACAGGGAGGAAATGTTAGCAGACAAATAATTACAGTGAAGCAACATGTGAGATATATTGTTTCAGTGTTTCAAAATGTTTGTAATTTGACTGGAGAAAGCTTCACTGAAGACAGGCCACTTCAGCTAGGCCATGATGAGATTTTTTAACAGAAGGGAGATTATGTGGGAAGGTGCGTAGCATTAAAGATAGAGAATATACATCATGAAAGAAGATGCTGAAGACAGACAATCTAAAGCAACATCAAGTTATTGCAGGAAGTGATGGCTAAGGCTGGACAGTGCTGTCAAGCTCTGACTTTGACTTTACCTCGGGATCTTTTAAACAAAAAGTGTTATGATAAAGAAATAAGCAGAAAGGATGGAAAAGGAAAAGACTGGTGACAAAGAGAGCTGGATGCTGCTGTGCTGGCCCAGATGCATGGTGACAAGGGTAAGAATGAAAAAGGTAGACAGGCAAGTGACACAGGCCACACTAACACGACTCAGTGACCAAGTAGATATGCAGAGCAAAAATAGGGAGACAGGATGACAGTAAGGTTTTCTTTTTACTTTTTCTGTTCTTAATTTTTTGAGACACAGTCTCACTATGTCGCCCTCAGTAGAACGCTGTAGTGTCACAGCTCATAGCAAACGCAAACTCCTCGGCTCAAGTGATTCTCTTGCCTCAGATTCCCACATAGCTGGGACCACAGATGCCCGCCACAATGCCCGGCCATTTTTATGTTGCAGTTGTCACTGTTGTTTAGCTGGCCAGGGTTGGTTTCAAACCCGCCACCCTTGGTGTATGTGGCTGGTGCCATAATCACTGTGCTATGGGCACCGAGCTGACAATAAGGTTTTTAACTGGGGTAGCAAGGACAGAAAGGAAGGTATGCTAGTCAACCAGAGATTCTGATTTTACTGGTTTTCCAGTATATTATCTAAATAGGATCTCCACAGTAGGAGGCAGCATAGGATAGGAGTTCAAACACAAGCTTGAGGAAAACAGCTTGGGGTCCCCTGGGAGCTGTGTTACCATCAGCAAGCTTTAAACTCCCAGAGTTTCCATTTCTTCCTTTCAAAAACAGGAATAAAAACAAAAGACTTTCAGGGATGTTGTGAAGATTAAATTGAGATCATTTAAAGTATCTGCATGGTGCCTGCTACATAGGGAGCTCTCAGAAAATCCTGAAGCAAAGAAAAGCAGCAGATACAGTGGCTCAAGTCTGTGATCTCAGCACTTTGGGAGGCTGAGACAGGAGGATCGCTTCAGGTCAAAAGTTCAAGACTAGCCTGGCAACACAGCAAGACCTTGTCTCTACAAATAATGAAAAAAAATAACATGGTGGTGCACACCTGCAGTCCCAATTACTCGGGAAACTGAGGTGGGAGGATTGCTTGAGGCCATGAGTTTAAGGCTGAAATGAACTATGATCACACCACTGTACTTCAGCCTGAGCAACAGAAAAGACCCCATTTCTGGCGAGAAAAAAAAGGAGAAGAAGAAGAAAGCTGGCGCTCCAAGATGTAGAATACCCTCCAGAAAAAGAAAAACATAAAAATGCAAAATATTTTCTATTGAGTATTCTTTTGAACATGGTTTGTTCTTTTGTTTATTTTGACACAGAATCTCACTCTCTCACACCCAGTAGAGTACCCTGGCATCATCATAGCTCACAGTAACCTCAAACTCTTGTGCTCAAGAAAATTCTCTTGCCTCAGCCTCTTGAGTAGCTAGGACTACAGGTGCCCACCACGACACCCAGCTAGTTTCTATTTTTAGTAGAGACAGAGTCTTCCTCTTGCTCAGGCTGATTTCAAACTCCTGGCCTCAAGCAATCCTCCCACCTGAGCCTCCCAGCATGCTAGGATTATAGGCATGAGCCACCCTGCCAGTTTGCTCCGATTTTGTTGATTCTGAAGCTCTCTGCATATCTTGCAAAAACACCCACGTACTATCACTATGCTAACGCCTCATGGAAGTGCTGGTTGGCATATATTCAGGTCAGAATAAAGTTAAACCAGGTCACTGCATTGATTTGGAGCCAGAAATCCAGAAAGAGGGAGAGCAGTGAGCAACGATCCCAGGTCCTGCTGATGGAATCAGGCTGTGAATCTGGGCAAATTTCTTCCTTGTTTTCATCAAGGACCCCATCATTTTTCTTCTCCTGCCTCTCCAGCAATGCTAGCTTCCACATGCCTCTCCCAATTTCCTTTTGCAGAGATGATCCCAGGGGCTGCTGACCGGTCAGCTGGTGTATGTGGACTTCAAAAGCCTATTGACACAGCTGCATACCACTGGGCCAGAGGCCAGGGCAAGGCTGTCTGAAATGCTTTATCCACACCTTGAGAGGGGAGAGCCCACCCAGGGAGACCAATAAACCATCCTAGCTCCTGAATCACTGTTATTTAGTCAACAGAAATTCAGCATACAAAACCAAACTGGTTCAACCAAATGGGCCACTAGACTAGAAATTTTAGACCTGAATCTTGTCCTGATCCATTTTCTGCCACTGTAAGGCTCAGCTCACAGCTGACATCTCGTTACAGACAAAATTGCCCTTCAGCCAAACTACTGTTATTTTTCAAAAATATGCTGAACCTCTGAGATAATCCTTTAAGAGTCCAGAAAGACAGAAAGCAAGCAAGCTGTGAAGCAGAGGTTTGAGCCCAATGTGTCAGACTTCAAAGCCTGTGCTTTTTCCAGTTTTGAAGGGAAGCTCAGCACCAGCAAATAATTGTATGATGTTGGGAGGCTTAAGTAATCAAGTCTACTCTCTCCATGTCACAGGGAGATGGCAGCTCAGAGGGGCTGAGTGTCTTCTCTAAGATCACACAGCAAGTAGCAGTTCCTACTATGAAAACTACTAAGCTAACAAGAGATTTGATCATATTAATAAGATCATTTTCTTACAATTAAATGACAATTAACACTTTCAAACACTGTTTTTACATATGTTGCTTTAGTTGGTCCCACACCATCAGTGAAGTCTTTATGCTACCAATATTACCAGCCCATTTCCCAGAGGAGGAAACTGAGGTTCAGAGTAAGTGGCTTACCCAAAGTCACAGAGCTAGCAGGTGCCAGAGTTGAGACTAGAGCTGGAGTCTTCAGATTCTAAGCCAGTTGGCAAGTATTAACTGATCAAATTCTATGCCCAGGACTGTGATTAGAGAATTGAGATGTCTGTGTACTAGGAACAAAGAGATAGGACAGCAAAGCACAGGACAGGCAATATTTACTGATAAACCCAATGAACTAGACAGGAAACCTTAAATTATGATGTATTTACTAATTTTTTTTTTTGAGACAGAGTCTCACTATGTCACCCTCAGTAGAGTGCTGGGGTGGGGGGGTCACAGCTCACAGCAACCTCCAACTCTTGGGCTTAAGTGATTCTCTTGCCTCAGTCTCCCAAGTAGCTGGGACTACAGGCACCTGCCACAATGCCTGGCTATGTTTTTGGTTGCAGTTGTCATTGTTGTTTAGCAGGCCCAGGCTGAGCTCAAACCTGCCAGCCTCAGTGTATGTGGCTGGTGCCCTACTCACTGAGCTACAGGCGCCAAGCCTATTTACTAATTTAATAAGAGATAAGAGCATGTTATCTCATTTTTCCTTTACAACATGTCTTTCTCAAGTATTTCTATAAACTAAGTCCTTTAAAAAAAGATAAAGCAGGCCACTAGTTTCAAGGATTCCAAAGACACTGGACATTTCCCTCCACAACTGAGCACAGAATAAGGCTGCACCTGCCATAGGGAGGTAGGAGGAGATGGAGACCAGATTAAGCTGGTCAGAAGAAATCATTTCTTGGCTACTGGGAATCTCTACAGTGATTAAGACAAGCACAAATAAACACAAAAACAAATACGCATGTGTCTGGACTGGTTTGGATTATATGATAAATAGGGTGGCCACAAAGTTCATAGGCAGCTTTAAATTGCACATGAACTTTACAGCCACCCTGTATATTATTTTAATAGCTATCATTGAGTACTTGCCATTTATTAAAGCATTGTGTTAAGCACTTTTCATCTATTATCTCATCTATTCCTCATGACATCCCTTTAAAGTATATATGCTACTTTCCATTTTAGCAAGAAAGGGGGAAAGGGAGTTTCAGAAAGTTCACGTAATTTGTCAAAGGCCACACAGCTATAAGGATGAAATGGGCTTGTTCATTTCACTTCACTCCAAAGTCCTAACTTGTATCCTGTTTTATGTCAAGGAAAGATGACTGACTTTAGAAGATGTCCCTCTATTTCCAAATCCTGAACATCTCTAAAAGCAGCCATCTGTCATGACATAGATAGGATACTGTTCCCACAAAGAGGTAACTAGTATCCAAAACCTCCAGTTAACAAATCTTTCCTTTTATTAATAAAAACATGTCATTTTATGTTCTTCAAATCAATTTTAAAATGATTATAGATTTTTCAAAGATTGAACTCTTAACAAAGCTTAGCACTATTTAAAAGCACATAGAGAACTATCCGTTTTGTGAGCAAATCCAAATGCAATTAATAACTATAATCACAAGTGAATTAATTTACTCCAACCAATTTCCATATTGATAAATGTTATGAGCTTTCATTAAAGATTTTCAATTAAGGCTTGGAGAAGAGCTAACTACTTCTTTTGGAAGATAAATTTGTCAACAAACTTAATTTATGTTGATCCTATTCCATCTCTGCATTGTATGATAAAACAGGACAGTGAGTAGTAAAACTCTACCATAATATATCTGGGTATTGTAATAGATTAGATCAGATCAGATCAGATCAAAAAAACAAAACAAAACATTACTTTATTCACAAGTGTCAAGGAGTTAGAAGAAATCTGTTAAGGTTTCAGGAAGATGTACATTGTTAGAGTATTTGGTGACTGCCAAGAACTTTATTGGGGGGGGGTGCCCCAGCCTGATGCAGGTGATGGGGAGCCTGTTCTGTCTTACTGTGCCTGACTCCAGGATGGCTGAGACCCTGCTGAGGCATTATGGACCCACTTATTTGACTGCAATGATCATAATTCCAGGAGAAGGAGAGCTTCTTCCAGTAGCTCAGAAACTGCAATCCTAAAGGACTCAGACAAGCAGATAATTTGTCCAAATGAAGTGCACATCTCTGGAGGAGAGAGGAAGGAGTAAGTGAAGAGTTGGCTTTGTTGCCAGGATCCCAAGGGCAGCCATGGAGTCCTGTACCTGGTACCTAGGCTCAGAGCAGTGACCTATATATATGTGCAGAAAGAAGACAACAACAGAACAGAACAAAAAATACCTGCAGAAACATTGTTAAAGTTGTATAGAGAGGTAGAACAGATAAAAAACACACTTTTGTTGAATTGAGAAGGGGAGAGAAGCTTCATATTTAGAGGAAATAATAACAGCAGCTAACACTTTGCGCCAGACACTTCCTACTGCTTGACTGTAAACTCCAGAAAGGCAAAGACTCTGTCCCTTTCATTCACTTCATTCATCCTGCATCTAATTCAGGGTTTGGGAGCTAGTAGGCATTCAGCGTACTATCTTTCAGTGAGTGAATAAGTAAAACAGAAGCATCTAAGTAAAGCTAAAAACTTGACATTTTTAAAAGGGTGTTAATTATGACCTCATTTTCCTAACGTTATAGAGCACCAACTATGTCAGGCATTGGATAAAGAAATTAAAAAACAAGGTATCTTCTGGGTTTGGTGGAAAAACCTAATTTTAATCAATCAACCAACATTTACCAAGCCCCTCCTCTGAGCCAGGCACCTGGTTGGGCACCAAGAAGACTGAAAGATAAGGACATCCCTCCCCCCACCTCAAGAAGCTCACAGTGAGCCAGGCAAGGTGGCTTATATGTATAATCTTAGCACTCTGGGAGGTTGAAGTGGGTGGATTGCTTGAGCTCAGGAGTTTGAGACCAACCTGAACAAGAGTGAGACCCTGTCTGTACTAAAAATAGAAAAACTAGCTGAACCTGGTGCTGGGCACCTGTAGTCCCTGCTACTTGGGAGGCTAAGGCAAGAAGATCACTTGAGCCAAGAGTTTGAGGTTGCTGTGAGCTATGATGCTACAGCACTCTTCCCAGGGTGACAGAGTGAGACCCTGTCTCAAAAAAAAAAAAGCTCACAGTGATGTGGCTGAGAGGTGTAACAGAGCTGCAGGTTTAGGGTTCTGACCAGGAACAGGATGAGATGACTGCCTGGAGGGGATAGGCACAGTTCCACTACCAGCTTTAAGCAAAGAGTAGCAATCACTGATCATCAGGGAAAATGATTACTGCATTTTTTAAGTAATAAACTCCTGCCCCTACTCACAGGAATCTGAGTGTACATATATTTCTATGATGCTCCTGCCCAAGAGTGGGTTCTCTCTCACATTATGACAATTTTAAGACTGTATGTGCAATAATATAATGACAGAACTCATACCACAGTTAAAGGGACCCACAGTATTTTGTGTTCTGTTATCCCAAAAGTATTTAAAAAATTTAGAAGCAGTAATTTCTCAATAAATGGCTGCAACTGTTGCTACTGCAGCAAATCTCAGGCTGCAAATATCTACATAGGGTTCATGGGGAGTTCCTCACAGAAGAGTCTGGGGGCATTTCACAAGCCCTGCTGCTGCTGCTGGGGCAAACTCTGACCATGGTTAGCTCTGCTGTAAGCACAAGCCAGCTCGTGGCTCTCCAGCTTCCTGGGTCTCTTGTTCATATCCATCCTCTTTAACCCTTCCCAGATTGGACCCGGCACACTTCATTTGCAGGTAGAGTAACCAACTTATTAAAAGGATCAGGGAAAGCTGAGATCTGTTTGTGAGCAGCTGCTATCCAACCCAGCACACAGGGATTTGTGCAATTTAAAGCTCTAGGCAGCTGTCCTTTTGGTGGCTCTGCCAATGTGTGCTACAGAAAAAGCACAATCCAAATTGCCCCTCTAGGTTAGAAAGCAAAGCTGGTGATACAAGCACCTGGGAGATGGGGGGTGGGGCAGGGTCCTGGGAAGGGGGCAGAAGGCAAGAGAAATAGACAAGGTCTAAGAACCCATTTGCTAAGGCATCTCCTTCCTCAGCCCCTCATCTTGCCCTGGTCAGTGGGAAAGTCTTGCCTGCTCTTTTCCCACCCCTTGTGTGATGCTCTAGTGATGATAAACAGGAACATAGTTTAAAAATCCCAGATGTCACCTTTGAATCTAGCCACTTCAGATGACATCCATCTTTCCCCTTTACTTTTGATACCTTTTCTTTCATAACACCTTATTTCATGATGAACGTGTTAAACAACACATCAGCCTTCTGAGTTGTGCAATGCATAAGGGTGGTAGCATAGAGTAGAAAAACTGGTCTTACTTGACTGAGACACATTACACGACAGGGTGAATAAAAGACTAGAAACAAACACACATATACTTCCCTTGGATTATGTAACTAATAGCTGGAAAACACCTTCCATGGCAAAATGGAACAGATTTCATGCTTGTTCTATGATCCTTCTTTCTTGGTTGTGCAGTAATCATAAAAGTTTCAAATGTCTTACACCTTTCCTTTACAGTTATGCTGAACTTCTTCCTTACTTTTTATTTTTGAGACGGAGTCTCATTATGTTGCCCTTAGTAGAGTGCTAGGGGCATCACAGCTCACAGCAACTTCAAACTCTCAGGCTTAAGCGATTCTCTTGCCTCAGCCTCCCAAGTAGTTGGGACTACCGGCACCCACCAGAATGCCCAGCTATTTTTTTTGTTGCAGTTGTTTAGCTGGCCCAGGCCAGGTTCGACCCACCACCTTCAGTGTACATGGCTGGAGCCATAACCACTGTACCATGGGTGCCGAACCTATGCTAAATTTCAATTTGACACCCTATACAGTGTTGAAAAAAGAAAGCAAGCTGAAATAATTCTATTCATTACCTTTATAAGAAAGGGTTGTCAAATCTTCAAAACCCTATCAGTTCACTCTTAATAGAACCACTTTTCAATATACTCAGTAAGTTTGACTATAATTTCACTTGCTTCAATAAGACATGACAACTGTTACTAGGCAAGAATTACATCCCCATCCTTTCTATTTTTTATGTTGGGGGAGGGGTTAAAATGGGTAAGGGTTGGTGTAAGGTGACAATAACAGTGCTTTTGTGGAAACTGTCAGAGGCAATGGAATGGGATATAGTAGACCTAGATTCTAATTCTGGCTCTATAGCTAAATTGGTTATCATGTAAATCTTTTGTGCCTCAGTTTTCTTCCCTATAAAATGGGACAAAACTGCCCCATGAAGCAAGTGAGGACCACCACCTAGCACCATGGTGAATGCAGCTGTCAGTAGAAAGCCCTGAGGAGTTAAATAGACTTGTCTGCCAATCCTAGGCCTGTCACTTACAGGGAAACCTTTAGATTTGTTACTTTAAAATGCTTTGCTTTGCCCTCTGAGTTATAACCCATGCCTTATTACCTGTGCTAACTACGAAATGTGATGCCATCAATGAAGCATCACCAGAAGTGGCTGCTCCCTGCATTATTTGCCTTAACGGTACTTGTCACTTAGACACCTGCAGCATGAATGGCCCCATGGATCACAGATTAGAATAAATTACTCACTACCTCTGAACACAGGAGCATTAGACCTACTTATTGCTTTAGAAGAATCGTTTTAGAGGAGGCCTTACAGTCCATGGGGCTCCCTGGGTGTAAAAAGTTAGGGAAGGGTGGGCAGGGAGGAACCGGGACACCCTTATAAGCACTGATGGTCAGGAAGTTGAGATGATGACCTAGCAAACAGCGAATGGCTAAAGCAGAAGCACCTGCTGCCCACCTTTTGTTGATGCATTTGCAGCTCTGCCTTGCTACTAAAAAGGTGTATCTTTTCAGTAAGAGCCGGCTGTTCCGTGCTGTGGACGGTGCAACATTGTCCGATGACCTCTCCTTTATTTCAAATCTAGAAGCTACTGGTGGCCGCCCCTTCTGCACAGTACCTTTCAGGTCAAAGTGCGTTCTCAGGCAACACCGGCTCCCCCACGCTGGAGACAAGGAGAGGACAGGGACACCTCGGCGCTAACCGTTCAGGTCGGTCACCTTGTGCGCCCTGCGTCGCGAGATGAGCCATTGCTTGCTCCCAAGACCTCTGGCCTTAGGGCGTGTAGCTGCAGCGCCCCGACCTCTGGCCTCAGTATTACAGCATTCCCGCCCATATCACGTCCAGGAGAAATAAGAATGTCTCGCACTGAGAGTCAGCAAGGGGAGATATTGATACTGAAATAAGCGATGGGGCTGGGGAGAGCGCAACCCAAGCCTTGTTGGAGTTTAAAGACGCCAGGGTTACAGAGGAGGAAGAGCCCAAACCAAACAGTAGATAGAGTGGGGCCCTGATATTGGAGCGGTTGGGCAATATCTGCTGTCCTGCAACTCCCGTACCGGTCCGCAGAAAAGGGGAAATGTTTTAAATAAAGGAGAGAATAGCGGAGCAAGCCAACTGGGGTGAAAACAATCCAGGCACACGCAAGGCAGCGCTGCCGCTCCCGGGCAGCAAACAATCACGTTGGGTTAGTGCTTCTCAACCCTGCTGTTACTCTAGGACTCGACAGTATTTTACCACTAGGCTGAAGCTGCCCGCGGATCGGAGACAGGAAAAAGAGGGAAAAGAGAACGTATCAGGGAGGAGCCCAGGAGACCACGAGAGGAGAGAGACACCTGGGACAGGCTTGGCCTGGGACAGGCTTGGCGGGTTTTCACCTTCACTACTCCTGCACCTGAGTTCTCACCCACCAGCCAAGGCCCCGCGCCCATCCAGTTTGCTGCCAGTTTGAGCACCAGCAACCAGTCGTCTCCCTCCTCACACCAATTTCTGAAAGCCATGGGCAGATGATGGGGTAGCCCAACACTGCATGCCAGGGATGGAAGGGAGAACAGTTCTAGCTGGGATCCCAGGACAGGTGAGCAGATCTGGGGCTGGGCAGAGGGTGAGACAACCCCAAGACGAGGATCTCAGGACGCCCGCGTCCCGGCCGGCGAGCCCAGGGCGGGCCAAATTTTATTCCCCAACTTTGAGGAAGAGGGGGGGGTGCATGCAAAAAAAAAAAAAAAAGTGAAAAAAGTTGCTGAACTTTTCCCCCAACTCGGCTGTGAAGGAGGGACTGGGGGAGGCGCCAGCACGCTGATTCGCCGGTGGCCGGTGTCGGGAGGCTCGGATTGGAGCGCGAGGTCCGGGGCCGGGAAGAGCGGGCGTGGGGGAGGGGAGCGGCCCTCCCCGCCCGCGGGATCGGCTCGCGCCGGGAGCGGGTTAATTTCAAATCGGGGGCTTGACTGCTCCTGGACGGTCACGCTTCCTCTGCCGCCCGCCGGCCCACCAGTCCCGGCCCGGGCGTTTCCCTCCGGCACCCACCTCGGCGCGGCTGAAAGACAGACTGACTGCTCGACACGCGGACACCCGGGCCTCAGCCGGAAAGGAGTGCCGAGGAGTCCCCCCTCAGACCCCGCCGGTTCCAACCGTGAGGTGGACTGACAGGTCAGTGGGACGCAAAGGGACACGGCGCCAGGCCGGCACAGCACCGGGAGCTGGCTCTGGAGGGAGGCGGCGGCGGCGGCGGCGGCCGTTTCCCGCCTCCCGCTCCGCCGGGGGCCGTAAGAGGAGGAGCCGAGCTCCCGCGCAGAGGGGCGGGGGCGAGGGAGGGGGAGGGGCGGGGATGCCGAGGTTCCGGGCGCGGGTTTGCCCGCGCTCAAGCCCCGCGCATCTGAGGGGTGGTGCCGGCCATGGTCCGGCTTTCCGCGCCAAATTTTTAAATCGAAGGCGGAAGGTCCGGCCACGCCCTTGACTCCATCAGCCAATCGCAGGCCCGTGACCAGCTCTCTGATTGGTCAGAAATCGTTGTCCTGGAAACCACAAAGATGCTGTCCAGGAACTGTAGGGCGGGCCATGGGCGGACCGGGCGTGGGGGAGGGGCAGTTGGCGGAGAGGAGGGGGAAGAGCGCTGAGCCGGTGGCGGCAGGGGACAGTACCTGGTTGCCTTGCAGAACAAATGCAGCCTTCCATGGTGGAGTCCAACATTGTAGGGTGAGCCGACCACCCGAATAGCGCGTACCTGGAGCTTTGCAACCTTAAGAAAGTTCTTTTTTATAAAAGTCTTAATCATAAGGCACTCTTTAAATGCTCAGCAGTAAGATTAGAGCTTTTAGTGACTAAATTTGGAAATTTCATAGCAAGCAACTTCCTAAGACTTTAATGTTGAGCCTGTGCACGTGTAAGGGGCGAAATTCAGAAATGTGGATACAAAGTTGTATACAGATACTGGGTGTCGCGTGTGCTCAGCCTGGGCTCATGTGCTCAGTCCGGAGCCCTCATCTGTGAACAGGTGGGTTCTAAATTACGATCTATTTGGCGGGATCGGAGAATGGCTCACCTTTTATAAAGATGAGAGAGGACTGTCACTGGAAATTCTGTGGGTTACCTGAAGTCTGTTGACAGCGGATTCGTTTGCTGAAGAATTTATTGGCATTTCTTGGAGTTCTCTGCCCAGTGAGGCTGTCTCTGGTCCAGAATAAAATGTAATTCTAATTTGTCATTCTTCGTTAGTCTTTGTTTTTGTGGCCTGCTGTGTACCTGAAGGAATTTTCAACAGAGGATCTCTAGGTTCTTATTTCTCTTTTAACCTTTTCCTTTTTTATTTAAGGATATTAAAATTTTTAATAAAGTCGGGCTGCTCGGACCCAGTGAGATTTGGGAAGGAACTCCAGATTTTTCGTTTTTAAACTCTAAATGTATGAGAAAATTACAGAATGGAGAATGAAAAGGTACTTTTTAAATTCAGTATTCATTATTGCAGTTTTAACTCCGTAATTTTTCATTATCCCATATATTTTATTAATGTCACATCCCTTTTGGTTAGCCTCTGTAAAAACCTGGAAAGAAGGAAATTTTAAGTTTTGAAGAGGGGCAGGGTTAAAGTAATCTTTCTAGTTCTTAATGATTTCATGGAAGTCTCCGAAACAGAAAAGGCATTTTTGAGAATAATGAAGTTTGTTAGTTTTATTACAACATTTCTGAGAATTGTCGAACAATTGGTATTCTGAAATGTATTTAAACACGATCTAAAATTGGATTTTTTTTAATTTTAAAAATTGTAAACTTCTTTTAAGCTATGGGAGCCTTAACATGCTGTTTATGAGATAAATATTTTGTAAAATTCCAAAAGGATTGTCTTAGGGGACTGTCCAACTATTAGATTTTTTTTAAAAGCTTGTATGCAAATTTCCTAATAGTTAAAGATGTTAGTCAAACAAGAATTACTATTGTTCCTGATCATCTATGGCAGAGGACAAAAGCCATTAGGAAAACCCCATTCTTGAATCAGCACCTCTTAAATGCACATGCTGGCAAGGATCTCCCATCGGGTCAATTACACTGACTTTTATATATGAGCACCATTCTTGGAGTGAGAATATCTGCGTTTTAGTCCTGTTTCACCCGTCAGCCTACATGTCCTCTTCTAAGAATTAGGAATACAGGCTTCCGTGAAAACACAAATGGAAAAAGCACTTGATAAATACATGTAGTCACAGACATGTAAAATAATCTTTTTAATCCATGTTCCTAAAGTTAGTGTCTCTAATCTTTTCCTTAGTGCACTTACAAGTATTTTCTTTAAAATAGATACAGATAGAGTAATGTGTGGAGTCCCATGTGTCCAAAAGTGGAAAGAAGTCTTCATTAGTCTTATTTATGAATTGCTGCTAATTTGCTCTTTTGTTTTGGTGGCAGTCCCATTTCTGCCAAGATCAAGTTTTATGACCATGGGAAGCTAATGTTACTTCTCTGGGCCCCATTTTCTCCATCTGTAAAGTGAGGAGTGATTATTCAAAGAGTAGGCTTTTATAGTCAAAAGTCTTGCTCTTGGGCACTCAAGATTTTCCTGATAAATCTGATCACATGTTAGCCTTCGCTCTTCTCTGCTTGGTTCTCTGACTCTTCAGTGGTGTTTGGTTAGGTGCCAACTACATGCAGCCATTATGCTAGGTGGATAATAGTTTTCTGCCCAGAGGCCTTTATTTATGACAGTGTAATGAATAAAAGTTACTTCTAGCAGTTTGGATCACTTAAAATTATCAGTCCTATTGGAGGAAGCTGAGTGAAGGGTATATGGGAACTCTCTACTATCTTTGCAACTTTTCTCTAGATCTAAAATTATTTCAAATAAGAGTTAAATAGTGTAAGTCCTAATTAAAGTTGTCTTTAAAAAAATTCCTGAAACTTGGCTCGGCGCCTGTGGCTCAACGGGCTAAGGTGCCAGCCACATACACTTGAGCTGGCGGGTTCGAATCCAGCCCTGGCCCGCAAACAACAATGACAGCTGCAACCAAAAAATGGCTGGGCGTTGTTGCGGCCGCTTGTAGTCCCAGCTACTTGGGAGGCAGAGGCAAGAGACTTGCTTGATCCCAGGAATTGTGAGCTATGATGTCACAGCACTCTATCTAGGGTGACAGCTTGAGGCTCTGTCTCAAAAAAAAAAAATTCCTGAAACAAGATGAAACATTTAAGTCCATGCTTTGTTGCAAAATTAAAAATGGAAAATTTAACTGTTAGTATGGACAAAAGGTGATCATTACAATACAATTATTAACTTTATCAACTCCTCATCAAATCTCATTAAGCAATTCTTTCTTCAGCAATATTCTATTCATTGTACAATTTCTAGAGTGAAAAGTTACCTGATCCTGTTTTACTATGGATTTAATTATTTGCTTTTTTTAAAACCAGGAAAATCTCTTTTTTGAGCCATATAAAAGGGGACTAATGAAAACACCTCTGAAAGAATCCACCACAACAAATATAATGTTGGCAGAGATTCAGCCTGCCTTTGGCCTTTTAACTACACCCACCAAGCCCAAGGAGGTCTCCCAGGGGGAGCCATGGACACCAACAGCCAACCTGAAAATGCTCATCAGTGCTGTGAGCCCTGAGATCCGCAACAGAGATCAGAAAAGGGGATTGTTTGACAACAGAAGTGGATTACCCGAGGCCAAAGACTGTTTACATGTAGGTTTTCAGAGGACTGGGTAGAGACTAGAGAATTTGTTGGGGGGATTTGGACTCTACAGAAGTGCCTGCAGTTTAAGCATCACCACTTCAGGGCTGTTTATTAACTTCTTTCAGAGCACCAGGAAGGTTTGAACCCCATCAAATTTAGCACTGGGAATTCTGGACCTTGTAGATATTTTCATTTCAGGCTTCCCCTTTCAGATTCTCCAAGTAGTTTATACTAGTTCTCCTCCTGCCCCTTATTTTTTGCCCACAACCTTTGCAGCTGTTGAAACTAAGCATGCGGGTAAGTGTTGTTAGTCATCAAGCACAGATGCTCCTAATAAATCCGTCAAACTTTATTTCAGAGTAAGACCTTGTTTACCTTTTCCTTTGTAGGAACACTTTTCTGGAGATGAATATGAAAAATCTCAACCAAGTCGAAAAGAGAAAAGTTTAGGATTGTTATGCCATAAGTTTTTAGCACGCTATCCTAAGTATCCTAATCCTGCTGTGAATAATGACATCTGTCTTGATGAAGTGGCTGAGGAACTTAGTAAGTATGCAAAAAGCCTGGCTGAAACGGTTAATGATTAAAGTGACTTTATGGACTTAACTCCTCAAACCCACACTCATCTACTTAGTGTTTGCAAATGACACAAATAAGACTACACGAACATCATAAATCTCTAAAGTCCTGTTAGTTTAAGAATAAAGGCAAATAGTTTCTAATTTCATTGAATCTCGGAGGCAAAAAAAAAGAAGTATCACAGTGGAGGTTGTTTCTGACTGTAGGTTGTCTCTGAAACTTTAAAGAAAAGCAACATTGTTTTCTGAATTGTTTCACAAACAACAACTGTGAACTTTTGACATCTTCCTTGAATCACAGGCTGCTGAGTGGTATTTTCCTAGCCGACATAGAGTATCAGCTTCTGTGAGTGGGAACGGGATTTGGGTACTCCCAGCTACTCAGCACTATTGTGAGGACTAGAGGGTTTTCTGAGCATTTTGTGTTGAGCAAAAGTCATCATGTTCTTCCTACCCTATTTGATGCCTCTGTTCATAGACCCAAATGTACGCATAGTGAAAAAGAGATTTGTGGCAAATTTGGGTACCTTTAGAATTATGCAAATATCCTAATCTAAAACTGTGAAGAGATGCGCTATATTGAATAATCTGTTTTAATATATAGAAATCACCCTTTGAAAAAAAGTTTTGCTTTTCTAATACATGTGCATGAATATCAGCTTTATTTCACATTTTTAAGAATATGCCATTAAGATTTATCTTCTTGGGTGGTGCCTGTGGCTCAAAGGAGTTAGGGCGCCAGCCCCATATGCCAGAGGTGGCGGGTTCAAACCCAGCCCTGGCCAAAAAAAGAAAAAAGAAAAGATTTCTTTTCACAAATACTGAATTGTAGCTAGGTAGGAAATAGTACCCATTAATTCAACAGGTATCTATTATTAATCACCTACTGTGTGCTAGGCAATGTTTTAGGAGCTTAAAATACATCAGTGAACAAAAAGGGCACAATGTCTTCTCTCCTGGGGCAGCCAGTACTGAGTAAATGTTGTAACAAGTAAGTAATGATAGCATATGTTGTAAGGTAATGCATACTGTGGAAAAAAAGAAAATATAGACTAGAGTGAAGGAGTTAGGAGCGCTAGAGAGGTGGTTTACCATTTTAAATTAAGTGCTCAAGTCATGTCAGGCCTTGTTGAGAAGGTGACATCCGAGCAAAAACTTGAACACGAAGCAAGGCAGAGAGCTTCGAGGACAGGGGGAAGGGAAAAGGTTGCAAACAGAAAGAACAGTACCAAGGGCTCCTGGTAAGGGCATGTGGACAGCTTCCAGGAACAGTGAGAGGCCAGTAGGGAGCACCCTTCTTCAAATAGTGTTTTATATCTGATAGCACTTTTCCGGGAAGGCTGGATTTCATCAAATATTTGATTTTAAATCAACATTGACAGTCAATTTCTTGAACCAAGAGAATTCTAATATTGCAGAATATTGAAAACCCAATTTAAATAATTGATGAGAGTCACAGAATCACTGATATCACGTTGTCAATGGTAGCTACAAAGTAAGCAAAATCAGATCTCCAGAGGAATATTTTGTTTTTATTTTTCAATGAGGGTGTTTAAAAACTACATGATGTTTTTTGTACTTTCTGCAATTTTAGCACTTTGTACCTGTCATATGAATACTATAGACATGGGCATATTTGTTGGAAGGGTAATATAAGAAATGAGTTGGAGGGCAGTACCTGAGGCTCAAAGGAGTAGGGCGCTGGCCCCATATACCAGAGGTGGTGGGTTCAAACCTGACCCCAGCCAAAAACTGCAAAATAAAAAATAAATAAATATGCCCACAAAAATTAAAAAAAAAAAAAA
>CAUYON010173846.1:0-14761 GCA_963573935.1 Arctocebus calabarensis | reverse complement strand
CTTGGGCTTAAGCGATTCTCTTGCCTCAGCCTCCCTAGTAGCTGGGACTACAGGCGCCCGCCACAGCGCCCGGCTATTTTTTTGTTTTGCAGTTCGGCCGAGGCCGGGCTTGAACCTGCCACCTTCGGTATATGGGGCCGGTGCCCTACTCGCTGAGCCACAGGAGCCGCCCCTCGAAATTCAGTTTTCATCCCAGTCTTCTCTGGACACAATTCACTTTGTTAATAGCATTCACTTGAAAATAACCCAAAATAGTAGCAAGGCTTCACATGCAAAATCGTTCATCACAACATTATTTATAATGGAAAAAGAATCCACAATTATCTCTTATGTTGGGAAAATGGTTGTGAGTTTATGATCCACTGTGATATAGCCACACCCAGAAACTTTTTCTTTTTTTTTTTTTGCAGTTTTTTTTTTTTTTTTGGCCAGGGCTGGGTTTGAACCCACCACTTCTGGCATATGGGGCTGGCGCCCTACTCCTTTGAGCCACAGGCGCTGCCTGTGGATAATGACCGTGTCTTGTTCTGTTGCCTTGGCTGGAATGCAGCACCATCATCATAGCTCACAGCAACCTCAAACTCCTAGGTTCAAGTGATCTTCCCGCCTCAGCCTCCCAAGTAGCTGGGAGTGTGAGCATGCACCACCACATCCAGCTAATTTTTCCTTTTTTTGAGACAGAGTATCACTTTGTTGCCCTTAGTAGAGTGCTGTAGCATCATAGCTCACAGCAACCTCAAATTTTGGGGCTCAAGTGATTCTCTTGCCTCAGACTCCCAAGTAGCTGGGACTATAGGCACCCACCACAACACCCAGCTACTTTTTAGAAATGGGGTCTCACTCTTGCTCAGGCTGTTCTTGAACCTGTGAGCTCAGGCAATCCACCTTTTTCGGCCTCCTAGAGTGCTGGGATTACATGTGTGAGCCACAGTGCCTGGTCCCAAACAGAGACCAGGTTTTACTCTTCCTCAGGCTGGTCTCAAACTCCTCATTTCAAGAAATTCTCCCACCTTTGGCTTCCCAAAGTGCTGGGATTATAGGCATGAGCCACTGTGCCTGGCCTCCATTTAAAATTATGTTTGCCAATCCAGGAAAATAAAAATATATGTTCACACAAAACTTATGTCAGTGTGGTCACAGAGGCATTATTCACAATAGCCAAAAGGTAGAAACAACCTAAATGTCCATCAGTAGATGAATGGATAAGTAAAGTTGTTATTAGCCACATGCTAGAATATTATTCAGTTACAAAAAGAAATGAAGCCCTGATACAACTTATTATACAACATGAACGAACTTCAAAGCATTGTGTTAAATGAAAGAAGCCAGTCATTAAAGGCAGAATAGGCAAATCCACAGAGACAGAAAGCATATTACTGATGGTCTGGAGCTGGGGGGAAGGAGATATGGAAAATGAGCGCTAATGGCTATGGAGTTTCTCTTTGACATAATGTAAATATTCTTTTTTTTGAGACAGAGCCTTAGCTGTCACCCTGGATAGAGTGCTGTGGCATCACAGCTCACAGCAACCTCCAATTCCTGGGCTCAAGTCAGTCTCCTGCCTCTACCTCCCAAGTAGCTGGAACTACAGGCGCCCACCACAATGCCCGGCCATTTTTTGGTTGCAGCTGTCATTGTTGTTTGGTGGGCCTGGGCTGGATTCGAACCCGCCAGCTCAGGTGTACGTGGCTGGCGCCTTAGCCCGCTGAGCCACAGGTGGGAGCCATGATGTAAATATTCTAAAATTGATTGTGGTGATGGTATCACAACTCACTGTGAGTACTGAAAGGAAAAACTATTTTCCTATACTCCCAAGACTTCTGACACCAAATCTATAGGATCTGTAGGGGTTTTGCCCACACCAACCAATTCTCCACCTCTCTGGACAGCAACTGGGTGTTCTACAATTCATTATGACATTAGCTACCTGGAGTTAGCACAGACCCCACAGGTTAAGGACTCAGTCCCGTAGGACTGAGGACTTTGATGCCAATCACCCCTTCCCCAGGTTTAATAGTTTGCTTTAATAGCATAGAAAACTCAGAGAAATACTTTACTTACTATTATCTGCTTATCATTAAAAATATAAGTCAAGAACAGCCTGATTGATGAGATAAACAGGGCGAGGTAGTGGGGGTGTGCATGGAGCTCCCATGTCTTCTCGGGGGACACCTCCCAGCCCTTCAATGTGTTCACCAACCCAGGTGCTCCCTGAGCCCTGTCGTTTAGGTCTTCCTGGAGGTCCCCTTATGTAGTCGCAGTTGATTAAATCATGGGCTCTGGGTTATTGAACTTGATCTCCAACCCTCTCCTCTCTCTGGGGGTCAGAGGGTGAGGCTGAAGGTTCTAATCCTGCAATCACAGGGTCGATTCTTCTTGCAACTGGCTCCCATCCTCATTAGCATAAACTCTAGACAGGGTGGAAAGGGGCTTACTGTGAATAACAAAGACTCTCCTCTTATCTTGAACACTCAGAAATTCCAAGAGTTTTAGGAGCTTCGTGTTAGGGACTGCCATCCAAGGCCAAACATATAATTACATTATAATATCACAGTGAATAGACTAAAAGCCATAGAATTATATACTTTGAATGGATGAACTGGATGGTACACGAATTATATCTCAATGAAGCTGTTAAAAAACATGTTTCTCCAATCTTTTTTTTTTTTTTTTTTTTTTGAGACAGAGTCTCAAGCTGTCACCCTGGGTAGAGTGCTGTGGCATCGCAGCTCACAGCAACCTCAAACTCTTGGGCTTAAGCAATTCTCTTGCCTCAGCCTCCATGTAGCTGGGACTATAGACGCCTGCCACAATGCCTCGCCATTTTTTTGGTTGCTGTTGTCATTGTTGTTTGGCAGGCCCAGGATGGATTCGCACTCGCCAGTTCTGGTGTATGTGGCTGGTGCCCTGAGCTACAGGCACCAACCCAACCCAATCATTTTTTTTTTTTTTTTGAGACAGAGCCTCAAGCTCTCACCCTGGAGAGAGTGCTGTGGCATCACAGCTCACAGCAACCTCCAATTCCTGGGCTCGAGCGAGTCTCTTGCCTCCACCTCCCAAGTAGCTGGGACTACAGGCGCCCGCCACAATGCCCGGCCATTTTTTGGTTGCAGCCGCCATTGTTGTTTGGTGGCCCAGGCTGGATTTGAACCCACCAGCTCAGGTGTATGTGGCTGACGCCTAAGCCTGTTGAGCCACAAGCGCCGAGCCAACCCAATCATTTTTAATGATGTGAAAAAACATACATGTTGTAATGTGAGGTGAAATTAGCAAAATATAAAACTTTATATATAGAATAACTTCATATATACACATATAGTCATGTGTCACTTAATGACAGGGATACAATGTGAAAAATGTGTCTTTAGTCACTTCACCATACAAACATCACAGTAGACTCTTACACAAGCACGATGGTGTGGCCTGCCACACACCCAGGCGATACGGTCTAGCCTACTGCTCCTAGGCTACAAACCTGAGCAGCGTGCTACCGTATTAAATCGTGTAGGAAATTGTGAGGATCTAAGCACATGTGGAGGGCACTTACAGAATGGAGCTGTAGGACTGGAGTGAAAGGGTGGTGAGTGAGTGTGAAGACCTGGGATGTTACTGTGCCCCGCCGTACTGTAGACTTTTTTTTTTTTGAGACAGAGTCTTACTATGTCACCCTCAGTAGAATGCAGTGGCAACACAGCTCACAGCAACCTCAAACTCCTGGGCTTAAGCGATTCTTTTGCCTCCGCCTGCCAAATAGCTGGGACTACAGGTGCCCACCACAACACCCTATTTTTTGGTTGCAGTTGTCATTGTTGTTTAGAAAGCCAGGGCTGGGCTCAATCCCACTGGCCTAGGTGTATGTAGCTGGCACCCTACTCACTGAGCTATGGGCACTGAGTCTGTACTGTAGACTTAGTAAACACTATATACTTGGGCTATGCTAAGATTATTTATTTATTTATTTTTTTGAGACAGAGTCTCACTTTGTTGCCTTCAGTAGAGTGTCATGGTGTCACAGCTCACAGCAACCTCAAACTCTTGGACTTAAGTGATTCTCTTACTTCAGCCTCCCAAGTAGCTGGAAGTACAGGCACCTGCCACAAAGCCCCGCTACCTTTTTTAGAGATGAACTCACTCTGGCTCAGGCTGGTCTCGAACCAGTGAACTCGGGCAATCCACTCGCCTCAGCCTCACCAAGTGTTGAGGCAGGCCTTACACTAAGGTTATTTTAAAAATTAAGTAATTGGGCGCGGACACTGTAGCACAGTGGTTAGGGTGCCAGCCACATACACCGAGGCTGTTGTGTTCGAACCTGGCCTGGGCCAGCTAAACAACAATGACAACTGCAACAACAAAAAAAGCCAGGTGTTGTGGCAGGTGCCTGTAGTTCCAGCTACTTGGGATGCTAAGACAAGAGAATCACTTAAGCCTAAGAATTTGAGGTTGCTATGAGCTGTGATGCCACAGCACTCTACCTAGGGTGACAGCTTGAGACTGTCTCAAGAAAAAAAAGAAAAAATTAAGTCATTGCAATACAATGTCACTAGCCAATAGGAATATTTCAGATCCATTATTATCTAATGACATCATCATCTTGTATGTGGTCTGTTGTTGACCAAAATGTCATTACGCGGTGTATGACTATACATGGTATGCGGAAAGACTATGAAGGACATGAACCAAAATGTAAACAAGAGTCACACTGTAGATAATGGGATCCCTAGTAATTTTTATGGATGTGTAAACTAAAATAAAATCTTAAGATTCCCCCTCACCCCAGCAGCTGATCGACTCGATCCCCTCTTGGCCAATAAATAGAATACCCTAAAACTGAGATGCTAGCGGTGACAAAGGAGATCAGACATGCCTGTCACTTCCCCCTCCATTCCTTTTTTTTTTGTAGAGACAGAGTCTCACTCTATCGCCCTCAGTAGAGTGCTATGGTGTCACAGCTCACAGCAACCTCCAACTTCTGGGCTTAGGTGATTCTCCTGCTTCAGTCTCCCGAGTAGCTGAGACTACAGGTGCCTGCCACAACACCCAGCTATTCTTTTTGTTGCAGTTTGGCCGGGGCCAGAGTCGAACCTGCCACCCTTGGTACATGGGGCCGGCGCCCTACCCAATGAGCCACAAGCGCCGTCCCTCCTTCCTTCTTAGAGATGTCCTTTTTGACTCATTAACAAGGCTATGCAAGACCTACCTGCAGTCCCTCAACATACGTAACAAACCAGTTGAGTCTGGGATTCTGTTGTTTAATAGTTTGTCTCTGATTAACAGACCCTTATCCTAACTCAAGTGTTCCTTGTTTTGTTTTGTTTTTTTTGAGACAGAGTCTCACTATGTCACCCTCGGTAGAGCTCCATGGTGTTACAGCTCACATCAACCTCAAACTCTTTGGGTTCCAGCGGTTCTTTTGCCTCAGCCTCCCAAGTAGTTGGGCCTATAGGTGCCCACCACAACACCCGGCTATTTTTTTGTTGCAGTTGTCATTGTTGCTTTAGCTGGCCTGGGCTGGGTTTGAACCCGCCTGCCTCATTGTAGGTGGCCAGCACCCTTCCCACTGAGCTATAGGCACTGCCCTCAAGTGCTCCTTTTTGCTGACTCATGGTCAATTAGACAGAGCCTAACTCTTTCAGCCAAAAGTCAACTAAAGAATCTTTAAACTCACCTACAACCTGTAACCTCCTCCTCCCTTTGAGATATTCTACCTTATCCGGCCAAATCCCTTTCACATATTGATTCATGACTTTCCCTTTAATTCCTGTCTCCCTGAAATGTATAAAACCAAACTGTAGGCTCGGCGCTAAGGGTAGCTCAAGCAGCTAAGGTGCCAGCCACATATACCAGAGCTGGCGGGTTTGAATCTAGCTCAGGCCTGCCAAATAACAATGACAACTACAACCAAAAAATAGCCGGGTGTTGTGGCAGGCGCCTGTGGTCCCAGCTACTTGGGAGGCTGAGGCAAGAACATCGCTTAAGCCCAAGAATTTGAGATTGCTGTGAGCTATGATGTGACAGCACTCTACCGAGGGTGACAGCTTGAGGCTCTGTCTCAAAAAAAAACCAAAAAACCAAACTGTAACTATGGGTCCACTTGTCAAGGCTTCTTGGGTATGGCTCCAAGTCACTGATCTCAAATTTGCTCAGAATAAGCCTCTTTAAATTATTTTACAGAATATGACTTCTTTTCCATTGACAGGTGATTTTAAATTTGGAAAGCATATCCCTCTGCTACAGTGGCATCTAGAAGTAAAGGGCCCACCCCAGGGACATCCTGTGCCATGTAGACAGAGCTGGTCAAAGTGCCCTTGCTTTGAACATTGTCCCATCAGCCACACAGATTCAGTCCATCACAGCTGCGGTAGGCACCTCATTGTACTATAGCTCCCCCTTTATAACAAACCAAGGTCCTGCAATGTCTCTCATGGGCTGCAGTTAACCTACAATCTCTGAGTAGTCATTTGGGTTTATGGACTTAGGTGTAGGTGTTTACAAATCTCCATCTTAAAACTCTTCGTAGCTATGTCATGCCACTGTTTTCACTGCAAACATTCATCTGGAGTCCATGCTCCTAAGAGCTGCTCACCTGGCAAGGTGAGGTTATTTTCTAGTTCCATCAAGGTTCTTATTTTCCTCTTTATTTCAGTACCTTCCTGCCATCTAGCCTCTTGTCTTTCCTTTCATTGATAGCTCTGTCCTTTGAACTCAGTGACAATATACAGCTGTCTGGGTTGACCTTTGGTGCTTTCTAAGGCCCCGACTCCTACTTCACCTCTGGCCCTTCTAATCCTGCACAATTCCGGGTAACCTTCCTGACTGGCCAGCTTTGTATTTGGGGACCACAAGCCCAGTGCTCTAACAGAGGCAACCAGACAGACGCTGACAAAGGTGGACAGTAGGGCTCCAGCCTCCTGTTCCATGTTGCCACTGGTGTCTCAAAGATAGAGAAGCCCTAATTTTCAATCGTGGGTGTCCAAATATGGGAGTGGGAGAGAAGAGAACATGGCAGGAGACATTCAGGTTCCTGGCGGGCCAGAGCAAAGGGCCCAATCTAAGGAGATAAAATATCTGGGCCTCTAGCCACAAAGCCATAGCCAAGCCCAGAAAAGGGGAGAGGAACCGCAGGGCAGCACATGAGAAAAGACTTGGGAGTTTTAAAAAAGCAGCGCTGGGCGGGTTACTAATCTGTGACTTTGCCTTCTTTTCGCCAGTGCCTCAAGAAGCTAAGGTACCAGCCACGTACTTATACCTGAGACGGTGGGTTCGAATCCAGCCTGGGCCCGCCAAACAATACATGGCTGCAACAAAAAATAGCCGGGCATTGTGGCTGGCGCCTGTAGTCCCAGCTACTTGGGAGGCGGAGACAAGAGACTCGCTTGAGCCCAGAAATTGGAGGTTGTGAGCTGTGATGCCACGGCACTCTACCCAGGGTGACAGCTTGAGGCTCTGTCTCCAAAAAAAAAAAAAAAATCTGTGACTTTCAAGAAAGTTAATGGACTCCAGGCTGTATTAATGAAGGTCTAGTGTTCAGAAGGAAGGAGGTGAAAGTCCTATTTTTTTTTCAAAGTCCTGTTTGGTGCCTGTCAGAACACATGTGGTCTATAGTTCAGTTCTGGAAGTAACACTCTGCAGTAGATAGGCGATGAAATAGAACAATGGTTTTTAACTTTGGTTGCACTTAGAATTTCCTGGAAGCTTTCACAACTCTTTTTTTTGTTTTTTTCCTGAGACAGTCTCATTATGTCACCCTCGGTAGAGTGCTGCGGCTTCACAGCTCTACAGCAACCTCAAACTCTTCGGCTTAAGCGATTCTCTTGCCTCAGCCTCCTGAGTAGCTGGGACTATAGGTGCCCACCACAACGCCTGGCTATTTTTTTGTTGCAGTTGTCATTGTTTTAGCAGGCCCTGGCCGGACTTGAACTTGCCAGCCTCAATGTATGTAGCTGGTGCCCTATTCACTGAGCTGAGCTGCTGAGCTGCTTTCAAAACTCTTAATGCTCAGCTTGGTGCCTGTTACACAGTGGTTATGGTGCCAGCCACGTACACCATACGTGGCGGGTTCGAACCCGACCCAGGCTAGCTAAACAACTGCAACAAAAAATAGCCGGGCATTGTGGTGGGTGCCTGTAGTCCCAGTTACTTGGAATCTGAGGCAAGAGAATCACTTAAGCCCAAGAGTTTGAGGTTGCTGTGAGCTGTGACGCCAAGGCACTCTACTGAGAGTGACAGAGTAAGACTCTGTCTCAAAACAAAACCAAAAAACCCTCTTGATGGGTCAAATCCCAGACCAATCAGAATCTCAGGGAGAGGGACTCACAGCATCACTTTTTTGTTTGTTTGTTTGGCTTAAAACAGTAAGAAACATTGATTATTTCACAGTTTCTTTGCGTCAGGAATTCAGGAGTGGCTTAGCTAGATGGTTCAGGTTTAAGATTTCTCATAAGGTTGCATCCAAGATGTTTGCCAGGGCTACAGTAGTCTATAGGCATGGCTGGGCTAGAGGTGCCCAAGCATTCATTTCTTTTACTATTATTTCAAAATATTAAGAGCATACAAATGTTTTTGTTACTGATATAGCTTTTATAATGCTTAAGTTGGGACTTTTAGTGTGTCCATAGCCTGAATTGTGCTCATTTCTTTTATTATTATTTCAAAAAATTTTTTGTTTTGTTTTGAGACAGAGCCTCAAGCTGTCACCCTGGATAGAGTGCCGTGGCATCACAGCTCACAGCAACCTCCAATTCCTGGGCTCAAGCGAGTCTCTTGCCTCCGCCTCCTAAGTAGCTGGGACTACAGGCGCCTGTCACAACGCCCAGCCTTTTTTTTGTTGTTGTTGTTGCAGCCGTCATTGTTGTTTGGGGGGCCCAGGCTGGATTGGAACCCACCAGCTCAGGTGTACGTGATGGCTGGTGCCTTAGCCCGTTGAGCCACAGGCGCCGAGCCATTATTTCAAAATATTAAAAGCATACAAATGTTTTTGTTACCAGGATAGCTTTTATAATGCTTAAGTTGGGACTTTTAGTTCGTCCATAACCTGAATTGTGCTCAGTAAGTAGGTGTTTACCCCTTTCTCTCCTTCCTCCCACCTTCTTGGTTTCCAATGACCTTTACATCTCTTTGTGCCCATGTGTGTCTATCAATTAGCTCTCTATCAGAGAGTACATGTGCTGTTTGTTTTTTCCTTTCCTGAAATACTTCTTTTAGGATAATGATCTCCCATTCCATCCAAGTTGCTGCAGAAGACATTATTTCATTCCTTCTTATAACTGAGTAGTGCTCCTCGGTTTGTAAATATATGCGCACCACATTTTCCTAATCCACTCATGAAATGATGGGCACTTGGGCTGATTTCACATTTTTGCAATTGTGAATTGTACTGTAATAAACATTTGAGTGAAGGTGTTTCTTTTGATAAAATGACTTCTTTTCCTTTGGGTAGATACCCAGTAGGAGGATTGCTGGTCAAATGGTAGATCTATATTTATTTCTCTGAGGAATCTCCATCCTGTTTTCCGTAGAGGTTTGCCCTAATTGGCAGTCCCACAACAGCGTATAAGCTTTGCTTTCTCTTTGCATCCACACCAGCATCTATTGCTTTTTTTACTTTTTAATAATGGCCATTCTGGCAGGGGTAAGGTGAGATCTCCTTGTAGTTTCAATTTTCATTTCCATGAATTCGTTTTCTTAACTTGAATATTTTTTTTGCCTTACAGGAGAAGTGCAGAAATAGTACAGAGAATTTTCATACAACCTACACCCAATTTCCCCTTATGCCAACATCTTACATGATCACAGGGAACTCAATACCAGTCTCTGAGTGAGACTCTGTCTCAAAAAACAAAACAAAACACTTGATAAAATCTTGAAGGAAATTTGTGGAGACCATGCAAATATCCTGTTTCTCCTCAAACTCTCAGGCATCCATGTTTGCCAAAGCTCCTTGGGTGGTTCCCATGTACAGGCACAGTCGAGAATCTCGGGACAGAGCAAGTTCAAGGGGGAGCTAGCAAGGTGGGTGGGGCAGGGACATGAGGAAGGGCTGAAGCCCTGAAGAAAATATATCTCGGGTACCAGCACATCTGAACATATTCAAAGCGTTGTCAAATATGAATGTTTGTTTGCTGGTTTAAAATAAGTCGAGTCTGGAAAAGGTAATCTTTTACAGCTGTAAGCAGTTTCTGGGCTCTCAGAAGGGTAAAGGTTGGGTTCACCTTTTCTCTGATTGTTCTTTTTTCTATGGGAGCATGAAGTGGTCCCCTTAATTGCACACAAGTAAAACCAGTTCTATGCATAACTCGCAGGGAAGCCTGTGAGGTCCCCTCTACCTGGGCAGGTGTGTGAGATGAGTCAGTGCTGTTTGGAAATGCTCGTTGTTGTTCTGACAGCCTTCACCTCTGAGTGGGTATTTCCCATCCCAGAAAGTGCCATGCTGGCCCCTGGGGCACCACTATGTTTTTTTGTTGTTGTTGTTTGTTTTTTTACAGTTTTTGGCCGGGCCGGGTTTGAACACGCCACCACCAGTATATGGGCCTGACGCCCTGCTCCTTGAGCCATAGGCACCGCCCTGGGGCACCACTGTGAATGGCAACATTGGGATGATGGCATTTGTCTTACAGGCTATTTTGAGGGTTCTAAATGGTGTCTGGCATGTGAGAGGCACTTGTCGGTGGTAAATTCTTATTTGGCAGGGACACTAAATTTCAGCTCTGGGTCCAGCCTGTTTGGGCAGAAACATGTGTACTGTGGCACCAAGTGGGGGGTAAGGCGGTTGGGGAGAGCTGGCCTAGAGAAATAAAGCTATTTTTTGATGCAATAATGCTTCCTAAAGCCAAGGCCACCTAACAGGTATCTGTTTAACACTGTGTAAGATTCTTCTGTGTTTTGGGTCCACTGTCAGAAGGAGCCCGGGACTGCTGAATACTCAGCCAGGGCTCCGCAGCAGATTATGGGCAGAGCTAAACCCGGACTTCCACTCCCACCATCCTGACTCAGCAGTAAGGGAGCATCTCTTATCAGTGTGGGTGGGAGCTGTGTTTCCCCTAAAAAGAAGTGGAAATTTCACTGCAAGTCATCCTGGGATGATGCCAGTCCTGGGACCAAAAAAAAAAAAAAGGAAGGAAGTGCAGGGAGGTGTAGCACAAACTTTCCATCCCTCTCCCAGCCTCGAGTGTTTTTTCTTTTTCTTTTTTTTTTTTTTTTTTTTTTGCAGTTATTGGCCGGGCTGGTTTTGAACCAACCATTCCCGGCATATGGGGCTGGGGCCCTACTCCTTTGAGCCCCAGGAGCCGCCCCAGGCCTCGAATTTTGAGGCACAGACACAAAAGCTACATTGTGGCTAAGTTTATGTCACCAGCGGGCTAGGTGAAAGTGCCCATTGTTTGGTCAAACACCAGTCTAGGTGTTACTGTGAAGTTGTTATTATTGTTTTTCTTAGAGCCAGAGTCATACTCTGTCGCCCTCAGTAGAGTGCTGTGGCATCAGCTCTTGGGCTTAGGTGATTCTCTTGCCTCAGCCTCCCAAGTAGCTAGGACTACAGGTGCCTGCCACAATGCCCGGCTATTTTTTTGTTGCAGTTTGGCCGGGGTAGGGTTTGAACCTGCCACCCTTGGTATATGGGGCCAGCGCCCTACTCACTGAGCCACAGGCACCACCCAATGAAGTTATTTTTTCAATATGATTAACATTTAAATCAGTAGACTTTGAATAAAGCATATTATACTGCATAATGTAGATGGGCCTTGTCCAATCACCTGAGGGGTTTAAAATCAAAGGCTGAGATTTCCCTTTCCTAAGAAGGAAGTTGGCCTCAAAACTGCAACATCATAGAAACTCTGCCCGAGTTTCCTGCCTATGGAATTCAGATTCAAGACCATAACATCATTTCTCCCCTGGGTTGCCAGCCTGCCGGCCTGTCCTAAAAATTTTGGATTTTTCAACTATGAGCTGATTCCTTAAAATAATTAAAGAATTCTTTCTCTCCGAGAACCCTGACTAATCCAAACAGTTTCTACAGAAATAATTGGCACCTGCTTCAAGGCCTGAGGCTGGGAGTTGGGCAGGGAGGGGACTGGGACAATTCTGTGGGTGGGTTGGCATCTTTGGCCTCTGACTGTAGCTCCTTCCAAGATTCAGGTGGAAATATCTGGATCAATGTTTGGGAGACTCTAGCCTGTGAGCCCATCTTAGTCCATTTTGTATTGCTAAAAAGGAATACCTGAGGCTAGATAATTTATAAAGAAAAGAGGTTGATTTGCCTCATGGTTCTGTAGGCTGAACAAGACGCCAGGTGCCAGCAATCCACTTTAGGTGAGGGCCTCAGCCTGCTTCTACTCATGGTGGAGGGCAAAAGGGAGCTGGCATGTGCAGAGATCACATGGATAGAAAGGAAGCAAGGGAAGGCGGTGCCAGGCTATATTTTAAAACAGCTCTTGAGGGAATTAATAGAGTAAGAACCCACGTGCTACTGCAAGAATGGCACCAAGCTACTCATGAGGGATCCACCCTCATAACCCAAACACCTCCCATGAGGCCCTATCTCCCAACACCACCACCCAGAGTGAGAGAGGATACCCGAGAAGGGTGAAGTCTAGGAGAACAGGTCTTCTCAAGGAGATCACAGGATACACCTGGAGGGTCTTCTCCATGGTGACTCGGCTCTTGGGAATTTATAAACTTAACTTGCTGGAACTTAGAAATTTCTAAGTTCTGTGAAATCCTGTAGTTCTGTAGGGACTGGAATAGCATTTCCTGCTTGATTCAAACTGGCCAATGAGAAGGGTACCTATGGGTTGGAACTTTTTGACTGTTGATAAAAATGGAAAGACCAAGCCAGTGGTGAGCGCGGCCATTTGGAATTCCATGCCGTAAGCTCCTGTCTGGTAAATAAAGCCCTTCCCCTTATAAATGTGCTGTTTGGGTGCTCTTTCTCTCTGTTGGGCCTCGTCTTCCTGTAACAAGAGAATTAATTAAATTTCAATGTGAGGTTTGGAGGGAACAAACAAATTATTATTTGGCCTTTTACTAAAAAACAGTTTGCCAATCTTGTTCCGAATGGTTCCTTAATGTTCACTATACTCTGTTAGTTGTTATGGTCTGACCTCATGTGTGCTGTGGGGAATGAAAGGGTATATGTGTCAAAGGAAGAAGACTGGGGCCCTCTACAGGGGTAGGAGCAGTGGTGACTGCTGTCAGAAAAAACGTGTACAAGGCACAGTCATCTCACAAGAGATAGGTATGCTTAGAAGGATGGAGGGGAAGACATTGAGAAAGTCACCTTGAGTCCAGTGAGATTTCAAGTAGGTTCACACATAGCCCTAGGTTACAATGTTTATTAAGCATCTGTCTCTGTATATCACACACACACACTCAATATTTAATTTTCTTTCTTTTATTTTTTTGAGACAGAGCCTCAAGCTGTCACCCTGGGTAGAGTGCTGTGGCATCACAGCTCATAGCAACCTCCAATTCCTGGGCTCAAGTGAGTCTCTTGCCTCTGCCTCCCAAGTAGCTGGTACTACAGGTGCCCACCACAACGCCTGGCCATTTTTTGGTTGCAGCCGTCATTGTTGTTTGGCGGGTCTGGGCTGGATTCGAACCCACCAGCTCAGGTGTTTGTGGCTAGCACCTTAACCCGTTGAGCCACAGGCGCTGAGCCTCAATATTTAATTTTCGTGTGTCTGTACATGTTATAGGAAATGATATCGTAAGAATCTTGCTTTTACCATGCTTGAATTTCATGAAACAAAGCTGTTTCTGGGAATTAGCTCACCCTTGGAGGGGCAGTTCCTCCAGCATCAGGAAGGCTCCAGATGTCAAAGCGTCAAAAGACAGCAGATTAAGCTTAATACACTGATCAGATAGTGATTCTGTGTTTGACCTTTTAGAGGACCTGCTTTTTCATGGAGGCGCAAACATTTCTTGCCAACAAAGTTGAGGTCTTGAAATGAGGATTTTGATTTTGATTTCTCTACCTCCTTATTTTTGAAAACTTACTATTTTGAAGCAAATTTTAGACATCATGTAATTATGCAGTATATATAAACAAGTGTCAGAGAATCTTGTTGAGCCAGTTAATCATTTTTCAGGTGTATCTTCTTCACTCCTCCTCTGAGGGAGCCAGGCTGGGCAAGATTGGTATTGGCTTCCAAGGCCACCTCCATCCTGGACATTGTGGCAAATAACTCCCTTACTCCTGGGGTGGGTTTTTGGCTTCAGGGTAGTAATTGGCTAGATTCAAGTTTGCCCTTTGAAAACAATTGTGCAGTCTCACAAAGGGTTTTGGTCTTGAGATTGTTGTGGGCTAATGAACTCAAGGAAATTTAGGATTCTGTAAAGCCCAGCCATTTCCTGGAGTTCTGAGATTTGGGGACAATGTGTGACTTACTGGGCCTTCTTTCTCCGCCTTCTCGGTGCATATCATCCCAGAACAGCTTGTGAAGGGGCCAAGGCAAGTTGTGGGCATGACTGGATCCCCAGCATGGCATCATAATGCTAGCTTTGGTTTGTTTTTTATTATTTTTATTTATTTTTTTGTAGAGACAGAGTCTCACTTTAATGCCCTCGGTAGAGTGCCGTGGTGTCACACAGCTCACAGCAATCTCCAACACCTGGGCTTAGGTGATTCTTTTTTTTTTTTTTTGAGACAGAGCCTCAAGCTGTCACCCTGGATAGAGTGCTGTGGCATCACAGCTCATAGCAACCTCCAATTCCTGGGCTCAAGCGAGTCTCCTGCCTCTGCCTCCCAAGTAGCTGGGACTACAGGCGC
>CAUYON010173844.1:0-11815 GCA_963573935.1 Arctocebus calabarensis | reverse complement strand
ATACAGAATCTTGGGTTGAAAGTTATTTTGTTTTAGGAAGTTAAAAGTCGATGACAACCCTCTTCTACCTTGAAAGGTTTCAGCAGAGAGATCTTCAGTTATTCTAATATTTTTCTTGTTGTAGGTTATGGGTTTTTTATGTCTGCCTGCTTTCAGAATTATCTCCTGCATATTAACTTTAGTGAAGTTAATTATGATGTGCCTGAGGGATGTCTTGTTCAAGTTGAGTTGTGTTGGGGTTCTGAAACTGTCTGTTTAAACCCTGGGTTGAACCCTGGGTCTCAAGCCTGGTTAAATATACGTAAATCTATAAATATAATTTAACACACAAACAAATTGAAAAACAAAGACCATATGATTCTCTCAATTGATGCAGAAAAAACTTTTGACAATATCCAGCATCCCTTCATGATCAGAAAACTTAAGAAAATGAGTATAGAAGAGATATTTCTTAAACTGATAGAGGACATCTACAGCAAATCGACAGCCAATGTCATAATCAATGGAGTTAAATTGAAATCATTTCCACTCAGATCAGGAACCAGGCAAGGTTACCCATTGTCTAAACTGCTCTTTAACATTGTAATGGAAGTTTTAGCCATTGCAATTAGGGAAGAAAAGGCAATCAAGGGTATCCATATTGAGTCAGAAGAGATCAAGCTTTCACTCTTCACAGATGATATGATTACATATACAGAAAATACCAGAGGTTCTACTACAAAACTCTTAGAAGTGATCAAGGAATACAGCAGTGTCTCAGGTTACAAAATCAGCATTCATAAAATCAAACACTCATAAGCCTCTATGTATACCAACAATAGCCAAGCTGAAAAACTAGTCAAGGACTCTATTCCATTTACAGCAGTACTAAAGAAGATGAAATATTTGGGAGTTTATCTGACAAAGGATGTGAAATATATCTACAAAGAGAACTACAAAACTCTAAGAAAAGAAATAGCTGAAGATGTTTAACAAATGAAAAAATATACCATGCTCATGGCTGAGAAGAATCAACATTGTCAAAATGTCTATATTACCCAAAGCAATATACAATTTTAATGTAATCCCTATTAAAGCTACATTGTCAAATTTCAAAGATCTCAAAAAAAATGCATTGTTTTTTATGGAACCTGAAAAAAAACTCGAATAGCCAAGACATAACTCACAAATAAAAACAAAGCAGGAGGAGTTGTGCTACCAGACCTCACACTATACTATAAATTCATAGTGATCAAAACAGCATGGTACTGGCACAATAAAAGAGCAGTAAATGTAGGAAACAGAATAGAGAACCAAGAGATGAACTCTGCTACCTACCATTATTTGATCTTTGACAAGCAATTAAAATCATTCAGTGGGGAAAAGATTCCCTATTTAATAAATGGTGCTGGGTGAACTGGCTGGTGACCTGTAGAAGACTGAAACTGGACCCACACCTTTCACCATTAACTAAGATAGACTCTCACAGGATAAAAGATTTAAACATAATACATTAAACTATAAAAATAATAGAAGAGAATGCAGGGAAAACTCTTGAAGGAATCAGCCAAGGCGAATATTTTATGAGGAGGACCCCCAGCCAATTGAAGCAGCATCAAAAATATACTACTGGGACCTGTTAAAAGTAAAAAGCTTCTGCACAGCCAAGAATGCAGTGAGTAAAGCAAGTGGACAGCCCTCAGAATGGGAGAAAATATTTGCGGGTTATGCCTCCAACAAAGGTTTAATCACCAGAATACACAGAGAACTCAAACGTATCAGCAAGAAAAGAACAAGAGATCCCATCTCAAGCTGGGCCAGAGACTTAAAGAGAAACTTCTCTGAAGAAGATAGGCACACAGCCTACAGACACATGAAAAAATGCTCATAATCCTTAATCATCAGAAAAATGCAAATCAAAACTACTTTGAGAAATCATCTAACTCCAGTAAGATTGGCCCACATCAGAAAATCCCAAAACTATAGATGTTGGTGTGGATGTGGAGAAAAGAGTACACTTCTACATTGCTGGTGGGAATGAAAACTAATGGTCCTTTTGGAAAGATATTTGGAGAATACTTAGAGACCTAAAAATAGACCTTCCATTCGACCCTATAATTCCTCTACTATGTATATGTCCAGAAGACCAAAAATCACATTATAACAAAGATATCTATATCAGAATGTTTATTGCAGCCCAATTCATAATTTCTAAGTTGTGGAAGAAGCCCAAGTGTCCATCGACCCACGAATGGATTAAAAAATTGTGGTACATGTATACCATGGAGTATTATGTAGCCTTAAAAAAAGATGAATATTTTACCTCTTACATGTTTACATGAATGGAACTGGAAAATATTTTTCTTACCAATGTATCTCAAGAATGGAACAAAACATATCAATATCCTTAGTCCTACTATGAAACTAATTTATAGCTTTCGTATGAAAGCTATAACCCAATTACAGCACAAGAATATGGGGAAAGGGGCAACAGAGGGGAAGGGAGGGGGGAAGGTGGGTGGAGGATGAGTAATTTGTGGGTCCACACTTATGGTGCATCTTAGAAGGGTACAGGTGAAAACTTACTAAATGTAAAATATAAATGTCTGAACACAATAACTAAGAAATGCCATGAAGGCTATGTTAACCAGTTCAATGAAGAATATTTCAGATTATATATGAAACCAGCACATTGTACCCCATGATTTCATTAATGTACACAGCTATGATTTAATAAAATAATTTTTTTAATTAAAAAAATAGAATGTACTTTACATACCTATGTTATCTGGAATGCAGTACAATTAAATTCTCATAAGCTGCTAGTAATTGTAAGATAGTAAAATCACTTCAGAACGTAGGAAGTTTCTTAAAAAATTAGACACATCCATGAGAACCAAGTCATTTTACTCTAATGTGTTTATCCAAGAGAGATGAAAATAATATACTTAAGCAAAGACTTGGACATAAATGTTTATGCTAGCCAAAAACTATAAATAACCCAAATGGCCAACAACAGATAAATGGATAAACAAATGTGCTACAAGTAATGGATACTTGTCAATACAAAGGAATGAACTATTGACATGTATAATAACATGGATGAATGTATAAATAATGATGTCACTTGATAGCAGCGAAATGTAACTATACTTAATAAAAATGTATTGTACTTGAGCAATAGACCTCCTAAATTTTCTGACTGACTCACTATGCATAACATGTATACAGTAGAACCTTCATAGGTGACCACTTCCCAACATTGACCACCTCCTTAAGTGACCAGACATGAACCACAGATGTATGTTGTCAATGCAGTAGGCCTAGGTACTTATGGAGACCTCCTCTATATGTTGAGCAATTTGTTACAGTCTCTTGGGTGGTCAACTTACAGAAATTCTACTGTATATGTAAAAATATTTTCACAAGTATCTTTTAAATTTTTACTAAGAAAATTATTCAACTTCAAAAATAATTGTCAAAATAATTGTGAGATAAAACAGACTTAGAAAGTCTCTACTATATGATTTTATTCATATAAATTGCTAGACAGTTAAAACTAATCTATAGTTTAAAAAGAAAAATAATAAAAGCAACAAATCAACATTGCTTGGAGATGAAGAGTAAATGGGAAAATATTGCAGGGGAAGATTCTAAAAGGACATGAGGAAACTTTGGGGGAAAATATATATGTTTATATATATGTTTATTATCTTTATTGCAATGATGGCTTTATGGGCATTTAGGTATAAACTAATCGAAATGTATACTTCAAATATATGAAATTTATTGGTTAATTATGCCTCAACAAAGGTTAAAAAATAAGTGAAAATTAAGAATAAAAGCCATAACTCAGCAACTTTATTAGTTTGGTGAAAAGAAGACCAAGGAGAGAATAAGACACAGACACAGAATAGCATTTCAAATACGTTAAGTATTTTACACTCATGAACCCTAGAAGGGTGAAGGCCCACATACAAGGATATTTCCAAACAACCATGATCTAGGAAAGAGCCTCCTATTAGAACTAGGGACCAAAGATTAACTGTTTTATTGTCTTTGACTTACAGAATGTACTAGAAAATTAGAAAAGTGAGATATCTTGACAGCAGAGAAGAATAGCTACAGATCCTTAACTTACACAGTCAGGCCACTCTTGTAGGACCAGGGTTGTGCATCTGGGACTCGTCACATTTGGGCTGCTTTATCTAATTGTGCAGAACCTTAAGGTTACTTTCTGACAGGTGCTTATCCTTATAACCATGGTGGCTTTATGGGCATTTATGTATAAAGTAATCAAAAGGTATACTTCAAATATATGAAATTTATTGGTTAATTATGTCTCAACAGAGATTAAAAAATAAATGAAAATTAAGAATAAAAGCCATCGGAATCTTATCTATAACTCAGCAACTTTATTAGTTTGGTGAAAAGAAGACCAAAGAGCTAATAGTACTAATTGCTAATTGCCAATAGTACAGTAAAGCAAATGTACTAAAGCAAATGTAATGAAGTAACATATGGATTATACAGATATTACAATTTGGAGAAGTTCAGGGGGGAGATTACTTTTGAGATTTGTGATTAAGGTTAACAGACTCAAAGCAATGTGCAAGAATATAAAGAAAATGTCTTAGGAGATTGATCTGGAAATCTTTCAGAGGGAGGCAGACTTATAAGAAAAAGATAAGCAAATCTTTTTCTTATGGATAAGCAAATAGTACATTTGTTTACTGTACTATTATAGATAGGAAAAATTTATTTTTTCAACAAGTAGGCAAAGGTAACTAAAAACTTGATGATCTTACTGATTGTAACCTTATAGGACATCTATCCCCAGATGTATATTAGAGTGGAGTCATGGGTTATTATTTTATTCCTAGGCTGAAAGATCAAAAGAGACCAGAAGGGAACAACATAGGACATAAAAAGACATAAAGTTAGGCTCTAGACATGATTACTATAAATATAGTTGTGCATAACTTTTTAAAGGTCTCTTTATTCTTTCAAAAACTGATTTACATCTCTTTAAATTTTATTTATAGTTGATACAAATTATACATAGTATATATTTCTGAGGTACAATGTTATGTTTTAGTATATGTTTATATTGTGGAATGCTAATTAACTAATCCATCACCTTGTCTATTTATCATTTATTTATGCTAAAAACATTTAAAATATAATTTTTTAGTAATTTTGAAATGTATGATGCATTTTTTTAAATTGTTTGGGATTCGTTGAGGGTACAAAGAATTAGGTTACACTGATTACGTTTGTTAGGTAAAGTCCCTCTTATAATTGTGTTCTATCCCCAAGAGATGTGCCATACACCATGATTCCTCATTCCCCTCCCATCTCCCCTCTTCCCACTCCCTCATTCTCCTGCCCCCGATCTTGTATTAGCTCATCTACTGCCTTCATATTAGAATAGAGTACATTGGATTCTTGCTTCTCCATTCTTGTGATGCCCTACAAGAAGAATATTTTCCACCATCCAGGTTAATACAAATGATGTAAACGCTCCATGTTTTTTAATGGTTATATAGTATTCCATGGTATACATATACCACAGCTTGTTAATCCATTGCTGGATTGGTGGCACTTAGGCTGTTTCCACATTTTGGCAATTATAAATTGAGCTATGATAAACAGTCTAGTGGAAATGTCCTTATGATAAAAGGTTTTTTTTTTCTTCTGTTTAAGAAATGGGATTGCAGGATCAAGTAGAAGGTCTAATTTGAATTCTTTGAGAATTCTCCATCCTTCCTTCCAAAAAAGTTGTATTAGTTTATAGTCTCACCAGCAGTGTAAAATTGTTCCCTTCCCTCCACATCCATCTGCAGCTTTGAGACTTTGTGATGTGGGTCATTATCACTGGGGTTAGGTGATAGCTCAGAGTCGTTTTGATTTCCATTTCTCTGTAGTTTGTATGGGTACTATCCTGTGAAATAGAGCACTAAATCTTATTATTTCTGTTTAAATGAAATTCTGATCACTATCTCCCCTTTCCCAGCCACCTTCCTCCCCTAGCCTCTCCTACACAATCTTCTACACTCTATTTCTGAGTTTTTTCAGATCTTACACATAAATGAGATCATGTCGTGTTTCTCTTTCTATGCCAGGCTTACTTCACTTAATATTATGTCCTCTAGATTCATCCATGTTGTTACAAACGATAGTATTTTACTCTTTTTAAAGGGTGATTAGTATTTCACTGTGTTTGTGTGTGTATAATACATACATGTACATATATATGTGTATGTATATATACACACATATATACATTTTCTTTGTCCATCATCCAATGATAGACACCAATTTCAATTCTTTTGAATGCATACCCCAAAATGGGATGGCCAATTATATAGCAATTCTATTTTTAGTTTTCTAAGCAAACTTCATATTATTCCCCATAATGGGTCTGTTAATTTACATTTCCATTAATGCACAAAGTTTTCCATTTCCCCACATCCTCACCAATGCTTTTTATCTTTCATCTTTTTGATAAAAGCAATTTTCACAGGTGTGAAGTGATAACTCATTGTGGTTTTAGTTTGCAATTCACTCATGATGAGTGATGCTGAGCAATTTTTCATGTATCTATCATCTGTATTCTTCTGAGAAATGTCTATTTAAGTCTTTTGCTCATTCTTTAATTTTTTTATTCATAATGAGTTAATTTTATCATCTATTTTGGATATTAGCTCCTTATCATATTTATGGTTTGCAAATGACTAACTCTTATTCTATAGAATGTCTCTGTTGATTATCTGGCTCGGAGTCCACGAGCTTCTTGAGCCTGTATGTAAATACCTCTCCCAAGATTTGAGAAATTTTCAAATATTTCTTTAAATAAGCTTTCTTACTCTTTTCTCTTTCTGGAGCTTCTATAATTCACGTATTTATGCATTTGACAGCTTCCCACTGGTTTCTTATACTTCTTCAATCTTATTTTTTCTTTTTGTTTCTCTAATTGACTAATTTCATTAGAGTTTATTAATTATTTTCTCCATATGCTCAAGTCTTCTGTTGAACACTCTTTTAAGTCTTAGGAGGTTTTTTTCAGGATACCATGTTGCATTTATGAATTTCAGTCATTGTATTCTTCAGGTCCAGAATTTCTATTCCGGTCCTTTATATGGCTTCCAATACTTTATTAAACTTGTCATTTTGATCATGCATTGTTTTTCTAATTTCATGTAGTTGTCTATCTGTATTTTTTACATATTAGTGAACTAATTTAAGATAGTTTTTGTGAATTATTTTTAATTTTATTTACCTATTTTCATTTCTTTAGGGCCAATTATTGCAGCTGTATTAGTTTCTTTTGACAGATTCTTTGTTATACGTGTACCTATGTGAGGATATCTGCATTTGGAGAAGCAAATTACTCTTCGAGTCTTCATATACTGAATTCAGCAAGATTAACCCTTCTCCTGTTAGTTCCTTGGGCTGATGGGATTATGTCTGGGGTTGCAGTTGAATGGAGTTGAACCTGAGTCTCATGGTTAATATGGGGTCTGCAGTGGAGAATAAAGTTCATGGAATTATTATCAGGGACTCTAGTGATCATGAGTTCTATCTGGTCCCTTGGTATACTGGCCAATCTCCATCACCTTGGATCTGGGACTGGTGCTGGGATAAGGATATGCTTCAGGGTTTGGAAATAGTGATCTGATTACCAGGTGTACTTTAGGTATAGCTTCTTCTTCTCTTGAAGCACTCCTATTAGATCTCTGATATGTTTCTGGGCTGGCTGTACTGCCCAGGTTTGTGGCCAAGATGGGCTAAAACTGAGACACAAGTTCGTTGTAGAGTCTGTGGCCAAGACAGAGGCCTTTAGCCCTATCTCCAGAATCTCAAATAGGTATATCTCCTAAGGATATCCTGGCCAAATATGACTTCTCTGCTCTCAGAATGCAGACTAGGTCAGGGTGTCACCTTCAGGGGCTAGATTTAGCTGTCTCTAAGTCCTCAGATGGAAAGAGCTGCTCTCAGCCCACAGATGAGAGGTGCTAGGACTGAGAACTTGAGCTATTTGAGAATCCACTATGGGACAGAAATTTGCAGCCTGGCCACAGAGACTCAGAAGACCATAGGTGAGAGGAGCTGATAGCAAATTTGAAGGCTAGTTCAGAGTCTGATGTGGCACAGATGTTGGTGAGCTCAACCTGGTGGCATGGGTGGATGATATTTCTAGCTGATCCCTAGACAGAGGCCAGCAAGATTGTCTATATGGCACAGATTGAGTTTTCCTCTGAGGCCTTGTGTGAGGAACGAGCAGCACTAACATGGAGTCACAGGTAAGGGATGCTGGAAGCCTAGTTATGCAATAACTTTCTGGTCTACTGCCAAGACTGATGTTTGCTTTTCTATCTTCTCAATTTACTATGCTTTTCTTTTTAACAGTACATTGAGCTATACTTACTTGGAAATAAGGATGCCTTCTGGCAGCTAGACTAAAAAATCAACCTGCAATGGAATAAAATTGAGCTATCAAAGTCATGTTCCAGGAAGACATAGTTTCTACAGTCTATTATAGTTAGTAGCATTGCATCCTATATACATTAGATATATCTATCTATCTGTAGATAACTACTTATAAAGGGGAGGGGAAGATAAATAAAACATGAATTATCTCTATATTTGACTCTTTATTCTACCGCAAAGTAAACAAACAAACAAACAAAAAAAACCAGCCAAATGCAAAAGTAAAATAAATAATTTTAGGTTTTTAGCCTCGTGAGAAGCGATTTTTCAACTGGTGTGCCATGGCACCCTGGTGTGTCATAAGAGGATCTTAGGTGTGCCACGGAAAAGCTTTAAAGAGCATTGATTACATTATTTTTTGAAAGATACTCAAAACACATTAAGTTTGTTCTTTTATTTACTCTTTTTTTAATCAACATTATTTAAGTATGCTTCAGAATTTTAAGTATAGGTTTAAGTGTGCCATAAGATAGAAAAGGTTGAAAAACACTGCTATAGAGCCCAAAATAAACTTAATTTGGGATTTTGAGCCTCTAGAGCGCAGATCCTAGCAATTCCATCATGATTTCCATGACTTTCAAGAGTAATTTTGACTATTACTATTGCCTAAACAATTGATTTTAGAATCTAGTCTCTGTATTATTTGTGATCTCATTGTAAATTTATGCATTAATTACACCACTGAACAAAAGAATGTGACATTCAAGGTGTAACGGGATAACCATGGAAATGAAAATACAAGGAGAATCAGATTGGTGATGTTGTTTTCCCTGTCATTTATTAATAGGAATAGGAGAAACAGAATATAAGACAATTTGTCCCTGCCAGAAATCAGGTTATTATAAATGGATTCACTTTACAAAGGATATTTCTATAAATAGAAGTCATGAGGTTTTGCCATAAAATATCCAAACACTTTGGAAACTCAGTAAACAAGTTATAGAGAGCTGTCCTCCAAAGTACCACTAAAAAGGCCACATTCACTTGCTGTCAGCATTTCCTACCCACATGGAAAATAACCTGGAGAGTAAAATAAGGAAAACAAATATTTAGCTGCTTTTGAGATTGTCTGCATGATTCTGCTCAAATTACTGAACAAGCTGTAAACATACTTCTAATGCATTTTTACAGAATGATTTAGAACAGTAGTCCCCAACCAGCATCAGGGACAGGTTTCGTGGAACACAGCTTTTTCCATGGACCAGGACATGGAGGGGATAGTTTCAGGATGATTTAAGCACATTACATTTATTATGCAATTTATTTCTATTAATGTTATATTGTACTAGCTAATGAAATAATTATACAATTCACCATAATGAGGAATCAGTGGGAGCTCTGGGCTTGTTTTCCTGCAACTAGATGGTCCCATCTTGGGGTGATGGAAGCAATGACATCTAAAGTGTGTTGCTGATGTCCTCAGCTCCACCTCAGATCATCGGACATTATGTTCTCATCAGGAGTCTGCTCCCGAGATCACTCACCTGCATAGTGTACAATAGGTGTCACGATCCTATGAGACTCCAGTGCTACCACCAATCTGACAGGAGGTGGAACTCAGACAGGGACATGAACCACGGGAGCAGCTGTAAATACAAATGAAGCTTCCCTCACTTTCCCACTGAGCACCTCCTTCTGTGCCACCTGGTTCCTAACAGGCCACAGAGCTGTCCCAGCCTGTGCCCTGGGATTTGGGGACCACAGAAAACTTCTACAACAAGAATCACTGGCCTAGATTTTAAAATGACTAGATATTGAAGTGATTTTGTATAGTATGCATAACCACTTAATTAAAGGCCTGTTCAACATAATTTAGGTCCCCTGCACCTGAATTGTTCTTCTGTTCTGTAAATCACTAATATTTTGTATTTAGGCCACAACATGGAGAGTGTCCAGGAATCATGTAAAGGTTTAGTGCTAGGCAGATTTGTGTTGAAATTTAGTCTGTACCTCATACAATTGTGTCTCTTAGGCAGTCAATTATTTCATTCTTCCTTTCACTTCCTTTATCAGTAAAGTGGAGGAAAATATGTATATTTAATTGTTATTGTAAAGATAAAGAACATCTGTGTATATGTATTGTCTGCCCTATATCATGTGTCCATTCCATAGTAGATTTCTAGTTTCTTTCCCTAAATTAATTTGTATGTATATATGCTTGTAGTAAATATTCAAATGAAGGTCTTAAAATCTCACCAGCACTAGCTGGTTGCCTTTCAAATAGATATCACCTTGGCAAATTTATGTACAGCTTTGAGCTTTGACAGGTCAGAGACATGAGTTTCTCAGCTTCAGAGATAGGGTGTCTCAATTTCACAGCAGAGATATTAACAAAAGTTCAATATATAATTAGATTGTAGTAAGTCCTCTGTCCAGTAGAATATTCTTCCCTATTCTATGGGAACACTATGTTGAACTGTGATATAAACTTATGAGGATGTTCACTTATGGAATTCTATTAATGCAATGGTACAGGAATATTTGATTTAAGTATTTCGTTATTATTCTTTCATAACATGTGTGTATATTTCCATAGAAATATTACACCTGATATGGTCATCTCCGTAATCAAATTAAATACTTTTCAAGGCCAGGGTACTTTATTCTGTGAAGTGGATGTAAGTATATTGTGAATTTTTCCGTTTCTACCTACATTTCAGATTTCCCATGTTGTGTCATCCTTTTATAGATATATTAGTCTTAAGTATTATTACCCCAGGATACCTGCTTGGTTCTCATGAAGACTTTGTGTACTTCTGTTGATTCATTTGATTCATTTGTGTAGTAACAAGTCTTGTTTTAAAAAGACTTGAAGCAGCTTTAAAATATGTCGTGGAAAATGTGACAAAACAAAGCTAAGTATCTATAGAAATTAAAGACAAAACAAATATAGTTATTATATAAAACCATAGGTAAGTTTAAGAATCTGTATATATGTGTATATAGATATATACACACACATTATATATATATATAGTATGTGCCATTTATTTTTTAATTTTTTTAATATTTTATTTTATTTTATTGAATCATAGCTGTGTACATTAGTTCAACCATGGAGTACAGTGTGGAGGCTTCACATGCAATCTGAGATATTTTTTTTTTTTATAATTTTATTGAATCATAATTCTGTACAATCTGAGATATTTTATCAACCTGATATCACATGGGTGGTACATATTTGAAGGGTCAGGAGAAAACTTCTAAATACAGATCAAAAATGTTTTCATATAGTAAACGAGAAAATATCATGAACGGTATAGTATGCGCCATTTAAAGAAAAAAACATAAATTCAAACTCCTGAATCACAGAAAAATGGAAAACTTTATTATTATGTGATTC
>CAUYON010173839.1:0-20008 GCA_963573935.1 Arctocebus calabarensis | reverse complement strand
CTATAATTCCTTTACTAGGTATATACCCAGAAGACCAAAAATCACATTATAACAAAGACATCTGTACCAGAATGTTCATTGCAGCCCAATTCATAATTGCTAAGTCATGGAAGAAACCTAAGTGCCCATCGATTCATGAATTCATTAATTTCTTGAGACTACCTTAGAAGTACTCTTTGGAATTCAATTTCTATTTTTCTTCCATTCTATTTATCTTATTTGCAATCCATAGTCTGATATCTATTTCTGACATTGCTGCCATTTGTCTATGCATGGCATCTTCAGTTGTATCTCCTTTGTCATTTTTCTTTGGGTAGTGATGGATCTACTCTGGTTATTCATGTTGCCAGGGTTCTTCTGTTGGGTCCGTATCATGTTTATTTTCCACCGTTTGGTTATTAGAATGTAGGGTGAGATTGAAATGGGGTTCCCAGTAGTAGAGATAGCCCCTTACCAAAGCACTAGGATTTGTGATTGTGGCTTATCTCCTACAACCTTACAAAGGCCCCTTTCTGAGTTTTGGCTGGAGACTCTGAGGACCTACTTGGTGAGATAATTCAAGCTAGCTCTGTTTTGATATCAGACAACCTCTATCTTCACAATTACTCACCACTAACTCGCTGACTTACCCACAGCAACTTCTAATTCTTGTAAGCTTCATTCATGGCGAGAGTCCTGTGCAGGGATACCATTTAAAACAATCTTTTACTGTATTTTTAGTCTACCTTTTCAACGTTTAGACATGTTCATTCACACCAATACTTAATATCATAATTGCCTACTATTTTCAGAACATGCTGTACAGATTTGTAGTCCAAAATCATTAGGCCATATCACACAGCCTAGGAGTGTAGCATGCAGTACCGTCTAGATTTGAAAAGTGGGGAAACCGGCCTCGAGTCAATATGGCCCTTCCAATCCCCAAGTGCGGCCCCCTTAACCAAATCCAAATTTCACAGAATAAATCTCTTTATGAAAAGGATTGGCTCTGTACAATTTGTAATGTTGCATACAAGGATCAAGAAGGCCACAGGTTTCCTACCACACAAACATCCACGTGTGTATAAAGACCTCTTAATTGTGCTAACACATATTTATTTTATTAGTCCTGGTGAGAATACTATTGAAGGAAGGCTTGTGAGGCCGACTCCTGGCTCCTGATTCCTACTCATTTCTACTTTACCATTACAAAGGAGGTCATGCTGCAAAATTCCTATGTGCTTTCAGCTTTCCCACAGCATCTTTCTTCAACTCAGATTGAGAAAAGTTATTTCAATGTTTAGATATTTCTGCTGGGTGCGGTGCCTCACCCCTGTAATCCCAGAACTCTGGGAGGCCCAGGTGGGTGGATTGCCTGATCTCAGGATCAAGCCTGAGAAGGATCAAGACCCCATTTCTACTAAAATTAGAAAAATTATTCAGTTGTCCTGGCACACAGCTGTCATCTCAGCTACTAGGGAAGCTAAGGTAGGAGGATAGCTTAAGTCTAATTGTTTGAGGTTGTGAGCTATGACGCTTCAGCACTCTATCCAGGGTGACAGAGTGAGACTTTGTCTAAGAAATGAATGAATAAATAAATACATAAATAAATGTTTACATATTTCAAACATATGAAACCAAATAATACCATTTTGCCAGTTGAACTAGATATATTTCCCTAAAGTAAACTTTTAGGAATTTTATTTTATTATTTTATTTTTATTTATTTTTTTTTTTATTGAATCATAGCTATGTACATTAGTTCAACCATGGGGTACAGTGTGGGGGCTTCACGTGCAATCTGAGGTACTTTTATCAACCTGATTGACATACCACTCATGATATTTTCTCGTTTACTATATGAAAACATTTTTGATCCGTATCTAGAAGTTTTCTCCTGACCCTTTGAATATGTACCACACATGTGATCTCACCCTTTGTCCCATCTCCCCCCATCCTCTCCCTTCCCTTCCCTCCCTCTCCCCTTTCCCTGTCTTCCTGTGCAAGTAGGAATTTTATTTTTAATAAGTTTGTATTCCTTTTTTTTTTTTGTAAAATCAGTTACTTTGTAGCTTGGTGCTTGTAGTTCAACAGCTACAGTGCAGCCACACCGGAGCTGGTGGGTTTAAACCAAGCCCAGGCCTGCCAAACAACAATGACAACTCCAATCAAAAAATAGGTGGGCATTGTGGCAGGCACCTTAAGTCCCAGCTACTTGGTAGGCTGAGACAAGAGAATCCCTTAAGCCCAAGAATTGGAGATTGCTGTGAGCAGTGGTGCCACAGCACTCTACCAGGCAACATACTGAGACTCTGTCTCAAAAAATAAAATCATTTATTTTGTACGATTATACATATTTTGATCAATTATATTTAATAAAAATTATAGCAGGAAACTTGAAATAGTATACAGCAATATTCACTTCTTGCTCACTTATTTATTTATTTTCTGGTTCCTTTAAGACACTTTTTAATTTATTATCACGTCAATAAAAATAAAATAAAACGAGAAGGAATTGATAGAGAAATCTAAATCTAAAACTTATCAGAGTGGATAATCTGAAGGCGTATTCTTGTTTTCTTTGAGGGATTTTCTTCATCATCATAATTTTAACCTATCCTTACACCAAGGCTACATCAAAATACCTTCCTTTGTTTATCTTACATATGACCATTTTTGAATTGGAGACTTTCTCACTAAATATGGAAATTTTCCTTATGGAACTTTTTCTTAAGTTCTGGAGTAAAACATTCTTTAAGGATATCTTGTTTTGTACTTTAATATAGTGAATATATATAATGTCTATGTACATTGGTCCACTTGAGATGCATGTTTATTTTCTAAGGGGACAATTTCTGCATTTACACTAAAATAGAGTACATATTACTGGGCTCCAGATTTTTATAATCTCCCTTCACAATCTGTTTCTCAGTTTACACAGTACTTCTCTCTAGAATGCTATGCAGTTGGAAAGATGGTTGGGAGTCCATCTTCTCTCCATGTCCCTGAGTGATTTGTAAAATGATTGACTTACATTTCTACCATCACTGTTTTGAAGTGATGGGGTATCAAAATCATATGAAACCTAGACAAACAGCCTAGGGAAGGTGGAGACTCACATCTGTGCAGTTGCATTCCCCTGCCTTAGAGTGCTCTAAGGGATTAGAACATATGTGCTTTCCTTTTCTTCCCCAAAGAAATCAAATCCCTTTAATACCAGAACATGGTAAACTTGTAGCCCTTTCAAACAGCTGGTGGGCTTTTTGTATAACCTCACCAACTGGTACCATTCAGTGTTCTGTCTCCACCCCTTCTTGAGATTCTTCTACCCATAAGTCTGTGTGTTATGTATAGGTGACAACACACTGAGTTTTCTATGTTATTTTCCATATACCCCCTGATGAATTCCATAGGAAGTAGAGGATAGTATGATCCTGAATGTGCATGTATTTAAATGTAGAACAGAACTAAAACACACAGGACTTGGCCATTTTCCCTCAGGGAGGCCATTTCTTACTGTGGTCCACCCAGCCTTTCAATGCCAGTGGAGCCTGACTTGACACAATCCTATTTCTCAGTCAGTCATGCTGCAGGGAACATGCTGTGTGTCAATTGCCTGGGACAGTTTTAGGGGGCTGGCAGAACTCAGCCCCCTAAAACCCAAGGCTGAAGGGCTCTGTCAACAGAAATTGACTTTCTCTCAGTTCTGGAGGCTGGAGGTCCCACGTGAAGCTGCCGGCTGGGGAGGTCTCACGGAGGCTTCTCTCCTTGGCTTCTGTGGCCACTCTCCTTCTCCACATTCACAGAGAGGTCCTCTGTTGTGCATCTCTATGTCCTTGGCACCTCTTCTTATAAGGACACCAGTCATATGGAATTAGGGACATGTAACTACAAGGACCTTTGGGTCTTAATGCAGTAACGTGGCTGCAGCTCTGACCCACATGCTGGTGACAGCCATGTGACATCCTAGAGCCTGAGTTTTCTCATCTCCACAGTGAGGGCCATTTGGGGATTCACTGGCACAATGCTCTTCATACAGGGTGTCTGAGCAGGGCATTATTTTTCTGCCTAACAGACCCCTGAATGAGCCTGGAAAGTGTTAGGGGTTTCATGCAGCTCTTCATGCCCCTCACATTTTACATAAAAAGTGTAGAATCGTTTCCACTGTGGAGACCCATAACTTGCAAAGGGAAAAGTCTCTGAAGGACTGGAGCTTCCTGCATTGAGCATTAGACCCCATTCTGTTGAGCGTCAGGGTCACTGATTGTGTATCCCTCTTTGTCCCCACTAGGATGTAAGTGAGTCAACCTTCTACTTCAGGAAGCTCAAATTGATGTGGACATCCCAGCTAGCCACCAGGGAAATGCTGGTGAGCTCCCTAGTTCCAGTCTTTCCAGGTCAAACCATCTCTTCCACCACCTCCCAGGGCTCCTACCTGTATGTCAGTACTGTGTCATGGTTCTTGGAGAAACTGTTCAGGAGGTGAGTGTCCAAGGCACAGTGCTGACCGCCACCTTCCAACCATGTCTGTGAATGTCATAGCACCTCCCCTGAGGCTCACGTTACTCCTCTGAAAAGAGGAGTGGTCAGAGGATGAACTTCATGGGATTTTGATGGGGAGTAAATGGAATGAGAGGTAGCAGGTGGGTCCCTCACTGCTGGCTCTGTGGAGAGGCTTCATGGGGTGCTATGGCTATTCACATTTACTATCTTTCTCTCTCCTGACAGAATGGACTCTCAGCCTTACACCTCAGTAGCCCACAAACCTCCCTGTCTGGGATTAACACAGAGAGAGCAAACCTGGACACACTTGGAGATGTTTGACTTTCCTTCCAGCTGGTCACTATCCTTGAAAGAATAGGGTTTCCTGGGGTGGGGAAAGAGTCCCCGGGAAAGAATCCCCAGGAAAGCTCAGATATGTGGAAAAGCTCTGTCACAGTCATTCATTAACCAGCTGTTTTGTCCAGGCACATTCTAGAAAGTTAGTTTAATTTAATGAACAAAGATGACAGTTCTTGGGCTGCAGCTCTGTGCAGGGAGGCAGGAAATTAGAGCAGACACCAAGAGTTCACTTCCTCCTCCTGGAGGACCTTCTGGCATCGTCTACACATGGAAGTAAATCCCAGATTTGGAGCTGGATCACAAACCCCAGGAGCAACTCAAAAGCCATGATTTGGGGTCCAATGACAGAACTACCTGTCCCCCCAGATTATGGGGACTCTGTGGACTGTGGCTGGGGAGAGAAGAGAGAACCTGGGCCTCACCCACTTTAGGACTGCCATGAAAGGGGTGAGGTCAGGGGATTTCAGGGAAGAAATGACTCCAGAGGGGTCCTAGGTCCCTGTAGAGAGGAGAGATGGGGCTCGGAGCTGGCTGTTGAGGGACTCATCCTAAGCACAGTCGCTTCCCAGCTCTGCCTGTCTCCTCCACCCCACACCCCCTTCCTGACCACAGCACCAGGGATCCCAGACTAGAGTGATGAGGAGCACCCTGCTCACAATCCGGACTCCAGCCACAGCCCTGGGCCCAGGGGTGCAGAGGTCCATGCAGTTGCCCTGGGTGATAATGGCAGTGGGAAGCTGAGGTCCACAATGGTGTGTCCATGCCTAATCCATGACCTGTTATGTCCCTGCCAGGGCACCAGAGATAGCTGGGGAAGGTCGTCCTGTCCTCTAGGCTGGAGGTGCAGGCCAAGGGCTCTATAACCATACCGGAGTGTCCTGGGAAGGGTCTGGAAGGAAAGGTCATGCCTCTCTGACTTGGCTTCCACTTGCCACACCCAGAACCACCTCTTACATCTGCATCTCCTGGCCAGAAGGATACCCTCTGTTCTTCAACCAGCCTCTAAACATTGCAGGGCTCTATAAATGTCATATAGATTGGATCACACCTGGGCATCTAGCAAACATTGATTTTGCCTGGCTGGAGCAACTGCAGCCCAAAGGGGTGAACACAGAGGGTGAGGTGGCCACAGGTGACCAGCTTCCCAAGGGTGGAGTTTGGGTCTGAAATTCCCTTTATTGTCGGAAGATCATGTTGTGTTTGGATAACCCAGTAGGGAGTGACATTTGCCCCTGACTTTATCTTCTTTTGAGTCTCCTGCTCAATCACCAGATAAACAAGCACTCCCAGTGCCAGCCTTAAGGCCAGCCCCAGTAGGTCTGGGAATAGAGGCCTGCTCTGGAGCCAAGGACACCTGCAGCCCTTGGATATGCTACTGTGTATGGAGCCAGCACCAGGGCCAGGGTCAATGGCAGCAATAACACTTAAGACAGAACCACTGCCAGTGATAGATAACACTAATTCATAACCAGAGCCAATTACAGGGCTCTGCTGTCTTTGTGCTGTGCTTAAGAAAAAGCCATACTGGGTGAGGCTGTCTCGCATCATGGCCTACACAGCCAGACCTCTGGCTGAACAGTTGACACTCATGGATGCAGTGAGCAACTGCTCACACCCCTTCCCTGACCAGAGGCCAATGATCTGGTCCCACCCTGGTCCACGTCTTGGGAGCCATGTCACCTGGATGAGGTCTTTCTGTAGATCAGGGGTCTTCAAACTATGGCCGACGGGCTACAGGCGGCCCTCCGAGGACTTTTATCCGGCTCGCTGGGTGTTTTTGCCTCTGCTGCCTGTCTTGTTTAGCAGCGGATTCCTCCGGGAGCTGCAAAATCTGTTAGCAGAAAAACCATTGGTTGCATTCCCAAACAAAACACGTGTGGATCCACTGGAAAAGTTGCAAAAGGAGTTCCAATTTAGATTTAAAGAGCTTCATCTCCATGAACAGGACATACAGCTTTTCCATAACCCATTTTCTATCGACATTGAAAATGTGAAGGTCAGTCCCTGAAGTCGCCACCTGGGCTGCCCCTCTGCCAGATGCTCTGGTGCCACCTCGGCTGGCATCTCTGGCATGTGGGAGCCAGGCGCTGATGGGGCTGGCTGAGGTGACTGAGTGCTCCTGCAGCTCCGGCTCTGGTTCTGCACAGGCAGTGGCTTTACAGCTTCTCTATGGGGCTGGCCTGCAGTGCACGGATGCTCTAAGAACATTTCCACTGTTGCTTGGAGGACAGATGCAGTAGGATTCAGAATTCCTGGAGAATTGCCTTTGTGAGAAGCTGGAGGCAGCTCTTTAAATTTCTTCTCTTAGTTTTTCAAAGAAATCATGGACAACATTAGTAATGAAGAGTTTGACTGCCACTTGCTTGATGAAGGTTTTACTGCCAAGAACATTCTGGACCAAAAATATCAATGAAGTTTCCTCTTCTGATGATAAGGATGCCTTCTATGTAGCAGACCTTGGAGATGTTCTGAAGAAACACTGAAGATGGCTAAAAGTTCTTCCTTGTGTCACTCCCTTTTATGCAGTCAAATGTAGTGACAAGTAGAGCCATTGTGAAGACCCTTGCTGCCATTGGGACAGGATTTGACTATGCTAGCAAGACTGAAAGACGTGTGGTGCACAGTCTCAGGGGACCTCCAGAGAAGGTTATCTATGCAAATCCTTGTAAACAAGTGTCTCAAACTAAGTACCCTGCCAATAATAGGGTCCAGATGATGACTTTTGACAGTGAAGTCAAGTTGATGAAAGTTGCCAGAGCACATCCAAAGGCCAAGTTGTTTTTGCAGATTGCCACTGATGATTCCAAAGCAGTCTGACGACTCAGTGTTAAATTTGGTGCCACACTCAAAACCAGCAGACTTCTTTTGGAATGGGTAAGCTAAATATTGATGTCAGTGGTGTCAGCTTCCACATAGGAAGTGGCTGTACTGATCCTGAGACCTTCATGCAGGCAATCTCTGATGCAAGCAATCTCTGATGCATGCTGTGTCTTTGGCATAGGAGCTGAGGTTGGTTTCAGCGTGTACCTGCTTGATATTGATGGTGGCTTTCCTGAATCTGAGGATGTGAAGCTTAAATTTGAAGAGATCACTAGTGTAATCAACCCAGCATTGGACAAGTACTTTCCATCAGTCTCTAGAGTGAGAATCATAGCTGAGCCAGTCAGATATTATGTTGCATCAGCCTTCACACTTGCAGTTAATATCATTGCCAAAAAAATTGTATTAAAGGAACAGATAGGCTCTGATGATGATGAGTTCAGTGAACAAACCTTTATGTTTTACATCAATAATGGAGTATATGGATCATTTAATTGCATCCTTTATGATCATGCTCATGTAAAGTCTTTTCTGCAAAAGAGACCTAAACCATATGAGAAGTATTATTCATCCAGCATATGGGGACCAACATGTGATGGCCTTGAGCCTGTGACCTGCCAGAAATGCATGTGGGCAACTGGATTCTCTTTGAAAATATGGGTGCTTACACTATAGCTGCTGCTTCTACTTTCAATTGATTCCAGAGGCCGACTATCCACTATGTGATGTCAGGACCAATGTGGCAACTCATGCAGCAAATCCAGAATCCCGACTACCTACCCAAAGTAGAAGAGCAGGATGTTGGCACTCTGCCTGTGTCTTGTGCTTGGGAAAGTGGAATGAAACATCACCCAGCAACTTGTGTTTTAGCTAGTATTAATGTGTACATATCATTCTATATCTGTTAGCTGCAAGTTTAGCTTGAATTAAGGGATTTTGGGGGATCATTTAAATTAATTATTGCTAGTTTTGAAATGTCTTTGTAAGAGTAGGGTTGGCACAGATGCAGCAATATGTAAGATTAGGAGATGGGGTCACACTATTTGAATATTCAAACTATTTGAATATTTGTTTTATATGTATTTTTATTCACTTTTCAGACATGTTATGAAAGAGCACCCCTCCTCTGCTCAGCAGCATTTGTAGCTTATACAGTGGCAGAATGGGCCAAAAGCTTAGTGTTGTGACCTGTTTTAAGAATAAAGTATCTTGAAATTAAAACAAAAAAAAAAGAAAAAGAAAATGTGGATACAATTTACCAAATGGAACTGGCTGAACTGCAGAATTGTGACTCTCTGAAAGATGCATTCAAGAAAAGCAGCCTTCCTAATTTCTATGCATCTCTTCTCTCTGAGACATATCCCAATCTCAGGAACCATGCACTCAAAATGGCAATGATCTTTGGCAGCACTTATGTCTGTGAACAGACTTTTTCCAGAACGAAACATCTGAAATCTCCAACCAAATCTAGAGTAACTGATGCACACTTGCATCACTTATTACAACTATGAGTGACAAATATGGAACTGGACATTGACCATCTCATTAGCCAAAAGAGGGCCCATAGTTTCCATTGAAATATTGGTAAGTTAGTTGATTTAACTTTATTTGTTCTTCATTTTCAATATTGTATTTGTTCCCGTTTTGTTTTTTTACTTCCAAATAAGATATGTGCAGTGTGCATAGGAATTTGTTCGTAGATTTTTTTTTTAGACTATAGTCCGGCCTGCCAACCATCTGAGGGACAGTGAACTGGCCCCCTGTTTAAAAAGTTTGAGGACCCCTGCTATAGATACTTTCCCTGTGTCTGTGGCAGCTGCACACAGCTGCTGTGCACATCCCATGGGAGGGATCAGAGCACAGGTCGGGGGCCTGGTTCACTTGATGCAAGAGGAGCCCACTGAGCAGGACCCCCAAGCTGCTCTGCCCCCTGATCAGGGGGTCTCACCAGTGTCAGCAGTTACTATACACCTGGCACATACTCCACTTCACATCAGACTCCCCTGTGAGCCCCTGGAGGTAGCTGCCACAGGCAAAGTGCATCTCAATGGAAAGAAGGGCCAGAGGGTCAAGCTGGTGGCAGAAGAAGTGGCCTCAGGGAGGGCAGGTCTGAGCCACCTTGTGGAGTGTGAGGTCCTTGAGGACAGCCTAGGGGAACATAACACATGCTGTTCTCTACTTCTTTGGCTCTATGCATATGGTGACCTCAGTGAAAGGGCAATGAAACCTGGGGCTCCAACTAGTCTGGGAGAGTCAATTCTAAAGCTCAGAATATGGTCACCTTCCTGGGACACAGGATGATTGCAGACTCAGAGCTGGTCTGGGTCATGCCCATGTGTATCTCTCTCCCTCCCCAGGAGTAATTCAAGAAGGTGCTACCCTGGGAAATCCTGGGCTCCATTTGGATTGAGTGGGGGAAGACAGACAAGGAGCAGGTGGCACCCACAGTCTGTGCTGCCCTCACTCACTTTTATAGTGTGGCATATTTTGTAATAACTATATGCCTGGGGACCCGAACCATGAGAGCCCAGGACAGGGCCAGGGTGCTGGGGCTCTGAATCCAGGTGCCCAGGGTAAACTGGGGGAGGGCCCAGGACACTCATTTTCTCCTCTGTCAGATCTCCAGTTTGCAGAATGTGGTCCAAGCTTCTGGACAGCCCCTAGCCCTTCCTGTCAGGGACACACTGATGCTGACTTCTATGTCCAGTGGCCGGGCGCACTTGCCACCTGGAAACCTACTGAAGTCCTATTGACTTGGACTGAAATCATCTTCCCTGTGTGTGAAACTCACTGGGGCCCAGATTCCTCTCCTGTGCCTCCCTGAGTCGCTGCCTCCTCAGAGATGAAAGGTCAGCAGAGGTGGTGCACCTGGGGAAATGGGGTTCCAACTCCCCATTCCACAGTGCATACTCTTTCCTCCCCAGGAGTGTATAACCCTGAAAAAGTACTCATCATTGCCCACCATTGTCACAGCTCTAGAGTGTATGCCCATCCATTGGCTTAAGAAAGCTGGAGGGCAGTATCCAGGTGGGTAGGTTTCTGTCCCCTGTGGTGCACCCAGCACGTCTCCCGGGAAAGCAAGACTCCCTCACTGCACTGGGAGAGGAGTTGAGGCCAGGGGCTCTGGAGGCAGAGAAGGGCTGTTGGGCAGGGTCTCTCAGTCCATTGGGATGTTCACCCCGAATGTCTAACTCTGGGCCAAGTTTTCTTAACTGTGAGGCACGAGTTTTTGCCACATTGGAGATATTTCCATGTCCACTACACAGCACATCTAAACTGAGAACCTGAGCTGCCCAGTTGAAATATGGCTGGGGCAGATGAACAGCAGGACAGTGCCCCTCCTAGTCCCATAGAGCACCTGGGAATCAGGAAACCAGACGAAACATGAATCCTGCCAGTTTGGATCCTTTGCATTCCCCTTTAAAGGAGTGTGAACTCACCCTCTTCCCTGGCACTCCCTTATTTATCCTTCTTTCTTTCCCCTCTGCATAGAAAAAGGTCCAGACCTTATGAACAACTATGTGCCCGAGATGATGGCATAACATGGGAAAAGCTGATAGAGGTAAAAGAGGGCTGGAGATGGGGGCTATGTTTAGAGGGCAGGAAGAGAGTGAATTTGGAAAGGTTAGCAGGCCAGGTTTTTTGGGTCAATTTTCTCACTGCACGTTTACTTGAAATATACCAGTCTCCAGTCCTGTCCAGAAGAGAGAAGGGTCTGCCCAGGCACAGTTGTGTGCAGGCCAGGGTTCTGGGCATGGGACTTTGCTGGCTGTTCAGCAGGGATGAGCTGGAGAGTTAGCTGGGCTCCAGCTCCCACGTTGGTCCCTCTGGTTATGGAGCTTCCACCAGGCGATGGGGAAACATAGTGGGGGAGGGGGCGTCCTTTCCCCCAAACAGCCAGAATTTCCTCAGAAAGCCAGGCCCCTGCTGCTAGTGTATGGTGTGGACAGCTGGGGCATTGTTTCCAGACAAACCAGGTGTTGCGCTATATGCCCCAAGTGACACAGGAAGCCGGTGAAGGACACAGAGGTGGGTCTAGAACCAGAGTTCAGTGAGTGACTGTAGCACTGCACCAGCTGACTCTGGCCAGGTGTCCCCAGTGCGAGGTCAGGATCCTGAGAGTACCTAAGTGAGGGGAGTATGGGCTGACTTTGTTCTAACCCTGGCAGCTGGGGATCTCCAAGCTGGCCACCCTGGAAAGAAATCCCCAGAGAGCCCAAATGAGGTAGCGGAGATGGAAGGTGAGCCTCCTTTGGTGTGGGAGGGGAGGGACCACAGGAAAAAGGGCAGGGCCTCCCTCACAGCTGGGCCATCCTCAATAGCAGAGCAGGCATCTCCTCTTAGGCTCTCCTTCCTGTAGCTGCTTCCTCAAATGCCCTCATCAGAGGCACCAGGGCAAGGCCCTGGAAAAGCTGGGCTCAGTGTGCCCTTAGGGAAGAATGGGGCCAGGGACCACAACACATTATGACGTGTGAACCTCCCAGGACTCTAGGTGGCCATGGGTGCAGCTGGGGAAGGAGAGGGAGAGAATTGAAGGAGGGAGCTGAAAGTCTCTGGCTGCTTCAAGTGGGATACCTTGAATAGGGGTCTAGGAGACAGGGTTAATGAGATTCTGGGGCACAGTACTGGCAAGCCACCTACAGGTGGGTGCTCATCACCACTCCCACCCCAATGACACAGGGCATCATTCTCTTTCTTGGAACCTTCCTCAAAGACCTAGTCCGCTGCAGAAGAGGACGCACAATGGTATGGATATGAGTGAGCCTGGGGCAGGCACCTTGGGGCCGGCCCCCTGAGGACCAGAACCCCGAGGCTGGGGGGAGACATTCCTGGACTGAGCCCTGAGAACTCAGCACTCAGCAAAACTCCTGCCAGAGTGCCCTGTGAACCTCGTGAGCTGGGGTATCAGGCCCCACCTCAGCTTCTACTTCCTGCTCTCGAGGCAGAAGCTGGAGAGCTACCTAACCGCTGGGCTGCCCGAGCATCTGGTTGAGCTGGACTCAGCCTCTGCCTCAGGTGCTGACCACAGGAGGGGTCGAAATTGCCCCCTCCACACTCAGGCAGCTCCCATGTGGCTCCAAACTCTCCCTGTGTGCAAGGACTCATTGTCCCTACATGTCATGAGGAAGTGTAGAGAGAAAAGGCCCCTGAGCCTCAACTCCCACACGCCCTCCATCACAACCCAAATCCTGATGTGGGTGCAAGTGCTGTTCTATGTAGATTTCCTGGCCCAGTGACCTTGGGCAGCAAGGGAGCCCAGGGCATGGGGAGTTAAGGGTAAGGAGTCTCTGTGCCAGGCATTGCCTATTCCTTGGAGAGAAATGTACTCAACATAACAAAAGGGGAAGGTGTACGAATGGGGGCATCTCTCTAGGGCAGCATAAGATGTGGAAGTCAGAGACTCCCCTGGGATGATATTCCCTAGCTCCATCCTCTGCATTGTAGATTTCCTGGGAGGGTTTGACATACAGAAAAGGAGGAGTCCAACCCCATGAAGCATGCAGGATGAGAATGAAAACCAATTTCGGGAGAAAGGACAGTTCATCTCCAACTCTGAGGACACACTGGGCCTTCATAGGATTGGAGGAGAGAAGAGAACCACTCTGGAGAAAGGCTCCAGAATGCAGGTCTTTGCCACTCCCCAACATGACCCCTTCAGAATCTTCCCCCGAGGCCCCTCAGTGTCTGTCCTCTCTGGCTGCAGGCCCTCAAGATCCTCCAGCAGCTGAAGCTGTTCCAGGTGACCACCGATAATTTTCGGTCTGAACTGGACAAAGAATTTTAGCTCTGGTTCCAAACCATGAAACGACTGGACCAGGACAACAGGTGAGGGCCTGCAAGGCTGGCAGAAGTTAGGGGGACCTTTGTGCGTCTCTGCTCAGGATTCTCTCTGGTGGCCAGCTGCAAAAAGCCTATGGACATCATTCCCTGGTCTCCAACAGCCCCTAGTGCATGGTGACTGCTGGGGTGCCAGGACTCCAGGCCTGCCAGGCAGATCCTGGAAAGGAGACCTGAATGTGTTTCCTGGTGGCCTCATAGCTTCCCCTCCATCCCACAGCCACAACTTCTCCTGTGAGCTGGAGCCACCATTTGAATAGGCCAACAATAATATCAAGGCCGTGGAGACCTGTCCTGGGACTGTGTCCACATTGGAGTTATGTTTATTTACTCTCCCCTGTCACTCCTTTAGGCACTTTTTATTTACTCTTCCCTTCTACCCCCTTGAAACATTTATTTACTTGACCCTTTTCCTGTAATCTATATTCCAGAAGACAGAAGCTGAGGTAAGTGGACTGGCTGAGCTTAGGTGGTGGAGACTAGCCTGAGCAAGAGCAACCTTGTCTCTATGAAAAATAGAAAAATTAGATCAGCACATGGTGAGCACTTATAGTCCCAGCTACTGGGAAGGTTGAGGCAAGAAGATCAGAATGTTTGAGCCCAGGACTTTGGGGTTGCTGTGAGCTCTGACACCACAGCACTGTAGCCTGGGGCAACAATGTGAGACTCGGCCTAAAAAGTAAGAAAACCTACAGATGTGTGTCATCCTCACTTCACCACCCCATGCATTCTTTTCACTTGCCACCTCTTCCCTAGCATAGCTTGGCAGCTACCCTAAAACTTGGGCATTAAACGGGTTGATATTTATAAAGTCAATGTCAAAGCCTATTCAATCTTTGAGTTTAGTTGACCTTGTGGCTACAGGTACCACTCCTGCTTTACCTTGTGAAATAATCAGAATCCCACTGGTGCTTTCCCAGGAGGAAGTGCCACTCACCCCTTGCAACAAAATTATCACTGAGTTTTTTGAATGAAGGAAAAAAAACAAAACACTCCACAGTCTCATGCTTATATAATCAATAAAACTTATAAATGGTGCATCAAAGATCAGGGGGCCTCAGTGTATACATGCAGTTGGGTCTAAGGACACTTGAGGAGTTATACAGTGGTTGCTGTGGAAAGGGAGCTTAACTTTAAGGTTTTACACTCCGGTGGATTGAGCATTTCAAGCCCAAACTGCAGTAACATCAGTTTTTTTTTTTTAAATTTTTTCCCAGTGAATTATGTAACATCAGTCATAGGGATCGGCAGAAAAGGAAGATAAGGAGTTCCTAAGACAACATTCAACACACACATCATGCACACACATAACGTTTTAGGAGCATAATGCATATAATGTTTTTTAGAAAATATATCACTTTTTTATTCTACCCTGTTTTTTACAAAGTCATTTGCAATGGCAATTTTCTCCCCCTTCTGTTTTTATAAGTGTCATTTGTAAGGCTATTGTGAAGGTTCCTTCTTTTAAATATTTCTGAAAATAGTGGTTATGAATGATTTCTAATACCTCTCTGATCAATGATTCCACTAATGCACTATAAGTAAATTGATTGGAGAGACCTCAGGACATGAGAATTTTTTAATTATTTTATTCCATAAACAATATTGCAAAAGTATGAATTTAAATGTATAGAGGTACACACACATAAGGTTAGCTAAAGAGAGAAATATCACAGTCAAATTGTGATTTTAGTTACAAAGAGCCAATGGGTTGGAAGTTTGGAATGGTTTCTCAAAGGAAACAGACAATGGACAAGACTTCCAGAATTAGAAGTGAGAATTATTTTATTTGTAATCAAATACCTCTCTTGTAAGTCAAATGCATATACTAGACCCCGGGATCAAGATGGCGGTGGAGACAGTTGCATAGCCCATCTCTCGCAGGATGCCAGGTGAGAGGGAGGCAGCTCTGGATCTTTCTCCGTGTGAATTATTGGTGTTAATGGACAGCTGGAGAAGCACAGCAAATTGGTGGATTGCTATATTTGAGGTGTAGCTCAAAACCATGGACTCTGCTATAGACTTTTCCCCTGCCAGGCAGAGATGCCAGCTGGCCCCTCCCACAGGGAGGTCAGCAGTTCGCAACTTGCATAATCTAATTGATGAAAATTTCATTGAAGCATGAATTCCAGAGTTTGGCAACCAGAAAGGGGTGCTGCTTGGAGCCATAGAGGACCAGGCAGCCCAAGGGAGAATTGAAGGGAGAGGATCCTGCCAGGAAACAGACATTTTGAATTGTCTGAAATGGTGAACACCTTTTCCCCAGACCATTGGGAGTAATTGATCCAACAGTGCCATCCCTGGTGGGGAATCCTGGTGAGGTCTGATTGTGCAGAGTGCACAGGGAACTGGACTGTGAAGGAGACACTCTGAGCTGTGGAAATTGGCATAGAGGGTCCCTGTGCACTTCAGCTGTGGAAAACGGCAGTCAGGAGTGGCAGCAGCAATAACTGGCAGCACCTAGAGCCACTGCAGTCCCAGTGGTGAGCCCCTCCCCCACAGCCACCAGAGCTGCAGCAGGGAGCCCCTCTCCCACAGCTGATTGCAGTTGCCAGTTTGTGGGAGAACGTGAGAGCAGAATGGAGAGATTTGTGAAAAGTGGACTCCTACACCAAATTTGGAGGTTGGATGGGAGTGCCATCTGGAACAGAACACCCAAAGTAGGGCACCTTTTAGAAAGCAAACTGTTCGAGAAACTCCAAAAATGGAGAGCGGTCAGACAGAGTGGTTATCATAGTCACAAAATAAATGCTGAATCATGTATAAGCCTGGGAACCACTCACAGCACCATCTGGTATCCTCAAAGTATATTGAATTATAAATTTATTCCACTAAAGTTGATATCTACCAGAGACATATAGATGAGTGTTTCTATATATATATACAAGAATAATATTTTTAAGGTTGTTTTTTTAATCCTTTTCTTGGAGGAGCCATTGATAATTAATTTTTTATTTCACTTTTTTCTTTTTATTTATTTTTTATTTTTAAAGTTTTTATTTATTTTTTTTTTCCAGGTATAGTTTTCTACATGTGTGATCATGTCGTTTGCATACAGAGATAATTGTATTGTGCTCATACATTTTCTTTCTTCCTATATCTTCCTTTCTTTCCTTCCTTCCTTTTCTGTGTCATAGCTCACAGCAACCTCCAACTCCTGGGCTTAGGCAATTCTCTTGTGTCGGTCTCCCGAGTAGCTGGGACTGCAGGCACCCGCCACAACGCCCGGCTATCTGCCGAGGCGGACCCTGAACCCGCCACCTTCTGGCGCCCTACTCGATGAACCACAGGCACCGCCCACACTTTTTTTTTCTTAAGTTATTTTTATTTTCCTCTATTCTCAATTCTATTTTTCTTTTTCCTTTCTTCTGTTTTGCAACTCTTTTATGAACACTATTTTCTTTTTTCTCTCTCCCCTTCTTCTTCTTCCCTTTTAGGGCTTCTGAGAGTGCTTACATCAGATTTTCTAGAGGCTGTTTTTTCTCTTTTCCCAAGTATTTTACAAGTATCATTATTTTTATTGTAGATTTTTGTTGTTGTTGTTGTTTGGTTTTTTTGTTTGTTAGGTCTTGTCTTTATGTCCATGTTTTTCTGACTGTGGGTGCATCTGTGGGCTTATGAGTCTGGTAGCCTTTTTACTTGTTTATTAGTTCATTTGGTCTCAATGTGATTGGTGTTCTAAATGTTTTCCTTGCCAACCTGATCCTTCAGTCTACCGCTTCCCCCAGTCTGGAAGTCTAGAAGTCCAACTCACCCAGAATCCAGATTGTCTGCATTTCTTAGCTAGGACTGGGCATTGCATAGACGGTGGCTGTACTACTTTGCTGTTCCTGTGAATCTGGTAACTATACAGGAAGACACAGAGAAAAGGGGGACTGTCCTGGAACAAGATAAAGAGTATCTCAGCAGCAGACAGAGGCGAGGGTTCCCACACTGCGGGTGGAGGCTCAGAAGCTGCTGAAACGCATGAACCTAAGAGGAGGTACCTTCCACCCAACTTCAGCATTAGTAGAGTGATCCTGTTGTGGTCTAACTTTGGACAATCATCTCCCCATCTCTGTGGCCTTCCAGAGGGAACCATACCTGGCCCTATAGGGACTCCAGTACTGCAGAACAGCAGCAACAAAGGTGCAGTGGCGGAGGGAGAAATTCTTTTGCTGTCTGGATATCCTCAGGTTTGGACTGAGCTCAGGTAGAACTTACTTCAGATGCCACTGAGCACCTGTGGCAGACAGACCCCAGCCTCCCCTGCTGGATGGTGATAGATGGTGGAAACCACGAGGAGGAGGCAATGACCTCATTTTGACTCCAGCAGGTGCATTTGCCCATTTGCTTTTTGGGCAGAACAGGGACACAGAGACTGGGTTAACAAAGTCTGCCAGAGAGACTACTAGAGATTGGGGTGACCAAAATCCGGTTGCGAAGGACAACCAAGGGGAGGTAAGAGGCACCAATCCCCTGGCTCTAAATCTCCTACTGGACAGGTATTTCTGATTCCTCAGAGCTCTGAAGGCACTCAAATCACACTCGAGCTGCCAATAGACCCTAACCTCTAGTTGCTGGAACCCTCTTGAACTTTCCAGCTAGAGAGTGGGGGGCTTTTGGGACAATTGGTCTGGAACTCTTACACTGTACAAATTATCCAATGACCCTCCAAGGTGGGCCCCAGGTTTTTCTGTAGTGGGAAGGTTTGATTGTCCTCTTCCAGATACTACTGGTGGGGGAAGGAATGTCCTAGATGCTTGTATTTCACTGAACCTGAGACTGCACTCCAGGGTTATGGAATCACAAGGATTTGACAGAGATCAGCAGAATACAAGACAGAGCCCCCTACCAACACTACACTAAGTAGGCCTCTACAGTCACAGACTGTAGTACTGTACAGGTACTTGGCAAAATTGTAGTGGAAAAGCTGCAGTCACCAGTCCCAATTCTTAAGTGGAGGGCTGGTCAACCACAACTGTAGAAGTTTCCAGTTCAATTTCACAGACCTGCTCATCTAGCTAAAAACTGAAAAACAATCATGGGGCGGAATCAGCGGAAAAACTCTGGCAACATGAATAAACAGAACAGTGCAACTCCCCCAAAGAATGACAAGCCATCCAATCCAGAGGATCCCATTGAAAAACATATAGCAGAGATGTCTGAAATCGAATTTAGAATCAGGATTGCAAACAAGATCAGCAAAATGGAAACAAAGATGGAAGTAGAAATAGCAGGATTAATTCAGAAGATGTCTAAAGAATCCAAGCAATTCAAAGACAAAATGACCAAAGATTTTGACACACTGAGACAAGAAACTGCAGCCCTCAAAGATCTGAGAAATACAGTAGAAGCCTGCAGCAGCAGAAAAGAGCAAGCAGAAGAAAGGATTTCTCACACCGAAGACAGAGACTTTGAATGCTCCCAAATACTCAAAGAGGTAGAGAAGTGGAAGGCAAAAATGGATCATTATCTGAGAGAACTCTGTGATAACTCAAAGAAAACCAATATTCGTCTTATAGGGATACCTGAAAGTGATGAGCTGGCATCACAAGACACAGAGTCCCTTCTTGAGATTATGAAAGAGAATTTTCCAGACATAACTAGAGACTCTGAAATTCAGATAGCAGACAGTTTCAGAACCCCAGCATGACTGAACCCGAATAAGACATCCCCCAGGTACATTATAGTTAACTTCACTAAAGTTAACATGAAGGAGAAGATTCTGAAGGCAGTCAGACTCAAGAAATCCATTACATACAAGGGGAAGAATAACTGCAAATCTCTCTGCTCAAACCTTTCAAGCTAGAAGGGAGTGAGCATAGACCTTTAACCACCTAAAACAAAATAACTTCCAAACCAGGATCCTATATCCAGCAAAACTGAGTTTCATATATAATGGAGAAATTAAGTACTTTAACAACATCCATATGTTGAAGAAATTTGCCATAACTAAATCCGCTGTCCAGGATATTCTCAAACCTATCCTCCATAACAACCCATGCAAACCTCCACCATAAAAGTAAACTGAAACAGATACTTTTGAACACATACTCTACAATGGTGAAAGGACTCAAAATACCCACTCCACACCCGAGTGGCTTATCTTTATTTTCAATTAACGTGAATGGTTTAAATGGTCCTCTAAAGAGACACAGGTTGGCTGACTGGATACAAAAACTTAAACCAGATATCTGCTGCATACAAGAATCTCATCTTACCTTAAAAGATAAATATAGACTCAAGGTGAAGGGATGGTCATCTATATTTCAGGCAAATGGAAAACAGAAAAAAGCAGGTGTTGCAATCTTATTCGCAGATACAATAGGCTTTAAACCAACCATAATGAGTAAAGCTAAGGGTGGACATTTTATATTTGTTTAAGGTAATACTCAAAATGATGAGCTTTCAATTATTAATATTTATGCACCCAACCAGAATGCACCTCAATTTATAAGAGAAACTCTAATAGACATGAGCAACTTGATCTCATCCAGCACCACAGTAGTCAGAGACTTTAACACACCTCTAGCAGTGTTGGACAGAT
>CAUYON010173837.1:0-48965 GCA_963573935.1 Arctocebus calabarensis | reverse complement strand
GGCTGGAAGCAGCTTCCGACAGAGGTTCCTGTCCAAAAGGAAAGATAACCTCCAGAAACTGCCCAGATGAGCTAAAGTCTGGGCGGGGGAGAGAGAGAGTGAGAGAGAGAGAGAGAGAGAAGGAGAGAGAGGGATGGAGAGAGAGAGGGAGAGGGAGGGGGAGGGGGAGAGAGAGGGAGAGGGGGAGAGAGAGAGAGAGAGATGGAGAGGGAGAGAGAGAGAGAGAGAGAAGGAGGGAGATGGAGAAGAGAAGAGAGAGGGAGAGGGAGGGAGGGAGAGAGAGAGAGAGGGGGAGAGAGAGAGAGAGAGAGAGAATGAGGGAGATGGAGAAGAGAAGAGAGAAGGAGAGGGAGGGAGAGAGACAGAGTTGGGTGGGGAGGAGCAGCCTGTGGGTGTGTGTGTGAGAGAGAAGGGGGAGGGGAGGGGGGAGAGAGAGAGAGAGAATAACTGAATGATCCCTGGACTGGTCTTGAGCCCCCCTCCCCCCTGCACTGAAGCTGGCAGCCTTTGCAAAGGGTCCAGGGAAGGTAAAGAAACTTGTACTTGGAGGCTTGAGGAGGGGGTGGGGGGAGGGATACAGGTACACAGCTGGTATTTTCTCCTCTCAGAAAAGAGGGAAGGATATCCACTTCCTGTCTCCAGCAGCCCACTCCCCGCTCCCCTCAGGGGCTCTCAGCCCAGCTGCTGGCCCTGGGGGTGAGAGGTGGCCAGATCCCCTGGGCTGGGCCTGGAGATTGGCGTTCACCTGATCAATTTAGAAAAAAGAATTCGAAGGCAGAGGAAGGGGCGCACCCCTAAATCCTAAGAAATATAAAAAGATGTGCCAAATGGAAGTGGGGGGGGCAGGAACAGGGAAGAGCTCAACGCACATTGACTAGGAAACTCAAACCTGGCTTTGCTCTTTCTGTGGTGTGTCTTGGACCGGCATTACTGACAGCAAGAAGCTGGCTAGGGTTGCTTGATTGGGAACCAGCAACGCTTTCCAGTTTGCCCACCTCCACCCCCCATCCCCCTCTGAAGGAAGTTTAGATGCTGAGTGATGTGGAAAACTTAACCCTAAATAACATGTTGTCAAAGTAAAGCGCATTCCATGCACTCTGCTAATACTACCGAGGTCCCAGTACAGACTTTCTTAATGTGGTAAGCAATGGCATCTGTTCTTAGATAAGATGCCACGGTGTACCCCTCAAGTTATCCTTCACGTTAACACTTTCCTGTGTTTCATGGAGAAAAGATTTATCTCCATGAAAGACAGCACCTGAAAACCTACCCTTATAACTCCAGGAATTTTGACTAGCGTTTAAGTCAGATTCTTTATCCTGAGAGAAAAATAAGTAGCTGGATTGTAGCCATTACTAAGACATGACTTTCTGTGTCAAGATTACTATAATGAAGATATTTGTCTATATTGTCTAGTGCTTTAGGAGATCAGCTTTGTTTTATATTTCAAAGCCCCTAGTTAACTTTCTGTGTGTGCAAAGTAGCAGTACATGAAGTACCCAAGGACTAATATTTGGATAACAGAAACTGAATATCAAAGTAATATTTGGATAATACAAACTAAAATTATATAGCTTGTTGGCAATAGATCTCTACTTTGAAACATTGAGAATTACTTGGCTTTGTCATACCATACTAAATGAATCTGATAAATATCAGGCCACCACATAAACTAGTAGCCTAATACAGGTGAATTTACTTCTGTATTCTTTTGAAACTTCAACTACTAAACTTACAGTTTTGGTGAAAATAAAATTCTGATTAAATGAAAATAATTGGGGGATAGTGAAAGCATAAACTGGTCATCTGAGGTCTTATCTTGCTGTTCAGCTGCAATATAATTTCAAACAGAAGATTAGACTCATCTGTCCCTCAATTTAGTGGTGCTTTTGTAGTCTGCTTCACAAATTCTTTCTTACCTTATACTCTAATGTCATAGAGAGAATTCTTGGGCTTTCTTTGTAAAATAATTTCTCACCCTAACAGGAATTTTGGATAAACAAATGAAAGTTCTTTGAAACTTTTAGAAGTACAATATAAAATAATTGCAAGTAATTTTGAGGGTCTGTATTTACAGTCTTACGTACAGCATGAACTAGATTTCAAATATTAAAAGATGCAAAGAGTGAGTAAGGCTTCTTAGATCATTGAACTTGGACCTGAAACTGAACTTGGAACTTCTGAACTTGGAACTTCTCCTCAGGGAGAAGCTGATGAGAGAGAGAGGAGGAAAGCAGAAAAAAAAAGAATTAGAGAGAAAAAAGGGAAGAAATCCATGTATGTGTCAGTATTTTACATGCCCCCTAGATTTAAGGGAAAAATTAGCTATATTATTTGCATTTTTGTGAGCTTTTGCTCAAGCATTACTATAATAATTATTAATATTTCCTTTAACCTTATAATAACCTGGGAAGCAGATTGGTCTAATAATATTTTCCACAGATAAAAGAAAAAACAAAACAATAATTATGAGGACAAGTGGTTTTCCCAGAGACACAGAGGTATTTAGTGGCTAAGGTAGTAAAAGAATCCAGATGTGTGATTTCTAAACTCTTCAGGAAATTCAGCCTCATGCAGATGAGATAAGATTCTTAATCAATGAATAATCAAAGAGAAAAGAGGAAAAAAAAAGATAATAGTGAATTTTTAGTACCTAAGGTACCAACTAAGAAGAAAATATGGATAATTTAATGGATAATAAAAACCATTTATAGTTAATATTTTATAATTATTCATAAATTTTGATGTATTCTACATCCTTCAGCTTTTGAATTGGAGCCACATGGGACTTCTGGAATTGAGAGGTTTTCTTATTCTGCTCTTTGATTGATTTGATATTTAAAAAAAATCTTTTACTTTTTGAGAGTAATGAAACACAGTGACTGGTTTAGAGTTTGTGTTTGTCCCTGGCCATAGGGAGCAGGAAAGCTTGAACAGTCCCCTCTGGGAGGTCAGTGGGAGTATAGTGGTGGGGCCTTAAACCTCTATAGTCTTTGTCTTCTGCGCTTTCATTCACTAAAAACTTATTTTTTGGTAATGTTAAAAAGTGGTCCATTGGAAGATGTTTGGAAGATTATGAAGGGAACACAGTTAAAGGTTATTATCCCACATTTAATAGATTGTTGGCAGTAAAGGTAAAAGAGTCATAGCAGCCATGCTTATAGATAAACTCTCTGAGTCTTGACAGCTGAGCGGTTGGAATCCTGCAAGGAAATCAACCTTGAGGACTGGTGTTCTCTGCCACGCAGCAGTGTGAAAGCTCAGAATACAGTCACCTTCACTATCATCCTGTATGAAATGTTGTCTACATAAACATTCATAGGAAGTCAATTATTTCTGCCACTGGTAATATTTTCCACTGCCATCTCTTTGAACTAAGGATTAGAGAGTTTTATTGCAAATTGGATTTTGAAACTTTTGTGTGTGTTTCAAATCTCTTTCTCTGTTTAGTTTTTTTTTTTTTTTTTTTTAGTTTTAGTTGATTCTTCTTTATGGATATGTAAAATTAGAGAAGACAGAGCTTGGTTTATAACACCTAGAGGATAACTGTGCTATAATCATCAGTAATATCAATGAAGATATTATCATAGGTTCTACTTGTTGCAACATGCTCAGAAAGCTCTTATAAACAGCATTTTTTTATTCTTTATAAGATCTGTCTCAAGTAAAAAAGGAATTAGAATTAAGTATAGGAATTAGAGTTAAACCATGCCTTCCCCTCCCCCCCCTTTTTTTTTTACAGGAAAAGGCTTAGAAGCATTGTATTTTTTGAATGTATACAACTATTATCCCTGGCAGATGTTATATGGCTAAGATAGTGAGTTATTAAGATGTTTTGCTGAGGTTGGTGTCGGTGTAAGTAGTTAGGTGTTGAAGAAGTGTGGGGAAGCCAACAATTACAGTGCCCTGATTCAGATCCAGATGTTTTTCTTTGTTTATTTGTAGGGCCTTTACTCAGTGAAGAACAGAATGTAGAACACTGTGCAGTTAAGCACTTTACCCACCGTTGCCCAGCTGCTAAATGGCAGGGGCGGGATTTCAGCCCCAAAGGAAAGATGACATGAAGAGTCACGTGTGATAGCCTTCCACTGCAAAGGCTAACCTAAATTAATTTTATTCAGTAGTCATATATCAAGCATTTGTTAGATGCCCGTAATAGCATGCTGGGACTATAGTGGATAGGTAGGCCCTGTCCTTGTTGGACTTACATTTTCTACATAGTTATTTTATAAGTTTTCACCATAATATCTGATACCTACCAGAATCCATTTTCTACTAAATTCAGAGAACTTCCCAGTGATAGATATAGCTCATCATCTCTTACTAAGGATATTTTAAATATGAAGTGACCTGGAGACAGTCTCCAGTTTATCTATCCAATCACCTACTTGGTTGTGCTTTATTATTGCTGCAGCTGAAATTCTACTATAGAAAGCAGTTACCATCCTTTAATCTTGTCAGGTATTCTAGTCACAGATTGAAGGAGGTTAGTGGATCGTGCTTATGGAAATTGATCAGGACTGACTGCTTTTGGAGGAATTATGCATTAAGTGGGAATCAGAGGGTACGTTAGTAAAAAGTGCCCTGAGGTATACTTATGTGCCATATGTGTTCCTGGATGTATGGTTTGGTTGCTGAAGTATGAAAGCAAACACTCCATTGTCATGGTGCTTAATAACTAATCACATTGACGCTCATTTCCAGATTAGTGCTGTAATTAAGACTAGGCCTATTGAAAATCAAAGACAGCCTGTCAGAAATTCTTGTGCATGTGTTTAATATTTTTTTTCTTTGGTAGATTGCCAGTAATTCACATTTTTCTACTTTTCTTGATTCACTCTATGAAGTTGTCAGGGAAGTTAATTGATGTAGAGAAGTGTAAAAATGGGAGTCAATGAATTAGTTTTCCCTATGAATCATATGAAAACATTTTATTGATAATTATGTAGAATTTGACAGACTAAATATGAATTTTGGTGATCTGTTTTAAGGGTCTTTATATTTTCAAGAGATCCCTCCCTCAATATTGTTTTAGTCCTTTTGAAAATCTTGATAATGGTAGGCTTTATAAGATATTTATATATGCTGTATATAAATGTATACACATATACATACATATTTATCTTTAGGGAGGTATAATTTTAAGATTGCATTGTAAATGACAACATCTGAAAGTGTCAAACCAAAGAAAACATTAAAAAATAGATATGCATCTTTACCAAATATAGAAATTTAAGTTACTATCAGGCATTAACATACATTTTGTATTGAGAATGATGATAAAATATGTCCCAGAAGAGAAAATGAGAATGTTTAGACTATGTATTTAATGGATTCTTAGTATTAGGTGTGATAGTTATAAGTGTGTTTTATAGCAGGCTTACATTCTATATATTGAGTGGCATAAACAAATATTTAATTATAGCTATTTTTACTAAGGAAAATAATATAGAAACATATACACTCTCAAATGTTTCAACTTTAAAAATTAATATTTTTCATGGGACACAAATATAAGCAGGTCCTTATCTCACAAAAGCAATCAATGTAATCTGTGTACCCTCAATGAATTCCCAGCAATAAACAAATAAAAATAAAAATAAAAATTAATGTTTCCCAATAAGCAATTGTCTTTGCTAGAAGATGGCTAGAAGGCCATTAGTGGCGGTAAGGCAGTAATTTGATTATTTGTGTTTAATTCCTATTATGGAAACACTTTATTAATTTTCAAGGCAAGAGTAGAGAGACATATGGTATTTTTATTTTATAAACAAAGTAAAGGAAGTACATAAATCTGAGTAAATGGCAGAGCCAAAACCCATCCATCTTAGCTATTAAACCCTATAATTGTTATATTGCCTTTTTTTCAAAGCAGAGGCAAAAAATACTAAATTCTTAGACCCTGTGATAAATACTACAATTAGAAGGAAATCAGGAATATGATTCAATTTATCAACAATAAATAACTAGTAGGCAGATCTCATATTAATCTTTACCTTTGAGTAAAAATATAGGCAGGTATTTATTTATAAATATTTGCATCATATATATGTAACAATCCTATAGATAATTGACACTTAAAGTATATGTTTTCTGCCTGGTGGTTTCCCTAAGGGTGTATCATGATCTTCTACATCATTATCTTGCTTTGTTAGGGATTAACAGGACCTGATGGAGCCCCTGGCTCCGTTGGACCAAGGGGACAAAAAGTAAGTTAGCCACCTATTATTAATTAAATGCTGAAGTAGAATTTTACTATAGTGCTTGCCAATCAACTAACATTAAGTTATGAAGTAGCCTAAATACACTTGTTCAACTAAAATTGTATTTAAAACCACCGGGGTGGAGGGGTTTAATGATTTTAATATTTATGCAGTTTTCGTGTTTCATATTCTTGCTACAAAAAGCTTAGTACATGTACAACAAAACTATTTTTGTTTTTAGGGAGAACCTGGTGTACCTGGACCTCGTGGATTTCCAGTAAGTAAATGACAAGCAACAGGATTGAAAATATCCTATCTTTCTATCTCTAGGCAAAATTCTGCCATTGTGAATTTTTTATTTTTTAATTTTTTTTGTCTTTAGGAATTTATGTTTCATCTTTTATCTTATTTGGAAATGATGCAGACACTTAATAAATACACATTATTAAATTTAATATGCTAAAACCTAAAATTTCAAATACTAGAAAAATTTACTTATAGATTTTCCCCACTTATATTCACCTAATTTATTTTTAACAATTACATGTATTGAAAATGTTTATGAAAACTGAGATATTAAATAAAGCTAGTCATCATCTCATTATTTCTTCTAGTAAACATTGTTAGAGCCTGTAAGTCAAGTGTTTACCTAATTAAGAATCTTATAATTAGATACATGAGTTTTGCTAATATTTCAGAAGAAACAGTTTTTTCATTAAGCTAACAATATTTTTAGTCTTTTTTTTCTTTTTTTCCTTATTTTTTTATTTCATGTACCCCATAAATGTTATCATGGGGTACAATGTGTTGGTTTTATATACAATCTGAAATATTTTCATCGAACTGGTTGACATAGCATTCATGGCATTTTGTTAGTTATTATGTACAGACATTTATATTCTACATTTAGTAGGTTTCACCTGTACCCTTCTAAGATGCACCATAAATGAGGACCCATCAATTACTCATTACTCTCCCTCCACCCGTCCTCCACCCTCCCCTCCCCTCCCTTGTCCCTTTTCCCAATTCTTGTGTTGTAATTGGGTTATAGTTTTCATATGAGAGTTATAAATTAGTTTCATAGTAGGACTGAGTACATTGGCTATTTTTCCTTCCATTCTTGAGACACTTTGCTAAGAAGAATATTTTCCAGCTCCATCTATGTAAACATGAAAGAGGTAAAGTCTCCATCTTTCTTTAAGGCTGTGTAATATTCCATGTTGTACATGCACCACAATTAATCCATTCATGGGTCGATGGGCACTTGGGCTTTTTCCATGACTTAGCTATTATGAATTGGGCCCATTGTGAATTTTTTAAACGTAGTTTTCTACAAAATATGTATGTTAAAGGAGTTTATGAAGTATCTAGTATGGTAAGCATTTATACTGTGAGTAGGAAAATTTTAGAGAAATTCAGACATACAGTATAAAATACTTATGTCTATTTGCAGATATTTCCCAATAAATAACTCTCTCTTTACTCCCAGTGATAGAAACCACTTCTTGCATAACAACAGAAAATCTAACATCATGGTATCACACCATTTTCTTCACAACTGGTTTTATTGCTAATGAAATATCAACGAATCAGATACTATCAACCATCTGATCCCCTGGCTAGACTTTTCCCACATTCTGCAATCTGGCAGGTGTTGAATTGGGAGTAGAAAACAAACGTCCATGTATAGGGGACTAGTTTCTAATGCTGCTTTTTATATTTAGTTCTTTGTTCCTGTTTTGCTCTTGTCATTAATCTGTACTTTTCCTCCCTGTTTCCTGTTGGTGGTATTTTCTTTGCCATATCTCAGCCTCTGTCAACTTTTCCATAGAAACCTACTTTCAGAAGTGACTAACTTGCTGGCCTTTCTCCCTATTTTTCAACTAGATCTCAATCTCAACATCTTACAGAGAAGCCTTTTTAAAAAATTTACTGAAATTTGTGAAACATCTATGTCTCTGGTAATGAAATGACTTATTGATTACTTTATTATTTTCAAGCATAACGTCTGTTTCCCAAAATGATCTATGTATGAAAATGTTCGAATAGAAGTAATTTTTCAAAAGAAGCTTTTTAAAAAGTCCCACTTAATATTTAAACATGCTGCCCATGTGAAGTTCTTGCTTGTTTTGGCTGCCTAAATATTAGTTCTAGAAATAATCGTATCATTCTATGTGTTGATTCCATGGGATATGTTATGTATGGGTCTTTTTAGAAAGCAAGTCTGGGATGAAAAGGTAACATAAACATGATATCACAGACAGCTGTGAATAGACTCTATTGAAGCCATGGTAGGAGAAAAAAAAAAGAGAGATCCCAAGGGGAGGAAAAAGAACTTGGAAAGCAATGAGGGGGAATAGGGATTCTGAGTAGCAAAAGTCTAGTAATAAATTCAACACACACATTGTTAGGGTCTGTTGTATCTTAGGCCCTGTGCTAGGGATTAGTTTTAGGACGATGAATAAAATGTAGTTTTAAAACATAAATTTTAAAATGTGGTTTCTTGATTATACACAGTTGGTGTTGTTAAACAGATATAAAAAGTAAAGGAGATGTAAAGGAATGACTACATTTAAGGCCAAATGTAGCATGTTAAATTGGGGTCCTTTTGTAGGTTATTTCAAACAAGAGCAATACCATCAAATACAACAAAAGTAATATCTACTGGAATTAGGGTATGGAAATAGCCTTTATTGTCAAAAGGAAGGTATATTTCTGTCCTTTTTCTCCTCTAACGCTCTGTGTAGAATGTTTGTTGAGGGACCCACTAAACATTATTTTATGTAAATTGTGAAACTATAATGCTTTGAATGTGGGTTTCATGTAAAATACTGCATGTGAATAAAATCTGTAAACTTTCTGGTGGCCGTGTGCCTCTTTGTGAGTGATGCGATTTATGTTGCCCTCTCTTGAGGGCAACCATAGATAACTTCTATACTTCGATTGCCTTTTAAAAATGTTTGGCAAAATATTGCTGGTTAGCATAGACATCAAAGGAATGTTCGAGGAGTGGAAACAAGTTGCTCCTTCCTTTATCAATATGTGATTACTTACACTTTCATACTAATGATAAAACACAACTACAGCCCAGAATGAAGGAGAGCAGAGGAGGGGGAGGGAAGGGGAGGGGGAGGCTATCTGGAGGGAGAGTAATCAATGGGACTTCACCAATTGTGCATAATGCAAGGGTACATGTCCAATCCATTAAGAATAGAGTATAAATGTCTTAACACAACAAATAATTAAGTGAGGTGAAAGGCTGTATTAACCAGTTTGATGTAAACATTCCAAATTGTATATAAAATCAGTACATTGTACCCCATAAATGCATTAATGTACAGTTATGATTTAATAAAAAATAAAAGCAGAGCCATATTTGTTTTTCTTTACCCAGTGCTTTCATTAGAATGAACATCATACGTTTATTTAGAGAGAGTTCATGGTTTATGTTTAATCTGAGCTCTGTTCATATTTATACTGAGTATAAACTGCATGCCATAAACATTTTTATTTTAATCTTGTAGGGTCGTGGTATTCCTGGACCCCCTGTAAGTCTCATTACATCATTTATTTGTAAATAGAACACAGTCTATAAAAATATCTTATTTCTCAAATCCCCACTGTCCTCTCCAGCTAACACTCTATCCAGTGGTGTTTATAGTGTTCTACCTACTCGATCTTAGGTGGCTATCCTGCTAAATATTAATTAAGGAAATTTCTGTTCCATCCAAATTAAAGTTTGGTCAAATGAATTACTGTCTCATTGGAAACCAAAGCTAACACAGCTATGTACTTCTATGTCTGCTACTTATAATAGGCACATGTATGATAGATTGTAAAAGGATCTATCAATCACCGAGTTGCTTTGATTTTTTGACTTTAGGGTCCTCCTGGGACAGCAGGACTCCCCGGAGAGCTGGGCCGTGTAGGACCTGTTGTGAGTACCACAAAGCATTCTGCTAGACATTTGCTGATTTAATAGAAAGTATTACCAGGAAAGACAAATTACCCTAACTGTGTGCAAATCAAAAAATGGCAGATGAATTTCATTTCAGTTCATAATATTGATGGGGACTAGAGATAAAATCACTTTTGTAGAGCGATTTTAATTCTATCCCAACGTTTTCAGCTGAATTTTCCCTCCCAACTTCCAGATTGAGTATCAAGTAAGAAAATGCCATTCCTATTTTATAAGCTGTCAAGCAGAAGAGGGGTCCAGTGCCTTTTGTATTAGACTTTGCATGAAGTAAAAAAGTGAAGAGCCTGAAACAATTGCCATATATATTCATGTTAGGATCATTTAATTATAATCGAACCAGCAGAATTTAACTTTTCACACTAAAAGATGGACTTCATAAAATAAATTGCTGGTAGAAATGCTTCATGTTTATATTCAGTAACATTTCAAAAATGTTGTTGAATTAGCAACATTATGTGAAGGTGGGTAATTGAGAACTCATTGAGGGAAGGAGCTACTGCATTATAAATCCATAAGCAGTTAACGCCTATGGAGAAGCTGCTTCTCTACCTGTGCTATTTGTAAATTTGCTTACCTAACAAATGAATAACAAATGATTGCAAAATTCAAATAATTGTAAGATGCTTTTGACTTTCCAAGGCAGAACATTAAGAAGGAAAATAGACTTAAGACTCAACATTGGATGTTAAGAACAATGAGAACCATTTTCATCTGAATGGCTTATTTTAATTCAGCCTTCTTTGATTTTCTAACCCATTGCAAGAGACATTTGCAGTGACAGACCAAAGTGATTGTGGGTGAACAGCACCAAGTCAGGCACTGCAGAGATTAACCTTCCTTTTCACAGCGTGGGGCTGAGTGCAAGCCTTCTTTTGCTCTTACTAGCTGGATGGCACTGGCCGGATCGGCTGCTCTGGGTCCTCTGTAAATCAAGTAGAAAAATAGTGTTTCCAGTTTGTTTTCAGAGTAGATAAAGTGATCATCCTACAGAAAGGAATTGGCTTTGCTTTTTCCCCTTGTCTCCTTCTGCCTTATTTTATTACCTTGGTGAGACTGGCATGCCTTTGTTATTCTGGGTTTGTAGAACTAACTGGATTATGGGCCACCCATTGATTTTGGTGGCAGGTCTATGCATGGCTGAGCTCAGCAAGGGTTTCTGCTAACACCATTCTCTCATGCCTCACTGGTTTTTTGTACTGTGTTTTGACATATGTATAACCACCGTGTCATGATTTTCAAATAACTTAGGGTGACCCTGGGAAAAGAGGACCACCTGGCCCCCCGGGCCCTCCAGGACCTAGTGTAAGTTACTTGCATCTTGAGTTCCTCTTTGTATCTGAGAGCTGGGGATCAGGAAAAAAAAAAAAAATCCAAGAACCCAAAATGAAAGTGCTTGTTAATCGAGTCATTGTTTCAATTTTCCAAAATGGTTACCATTTTTTATCTATCCAGAGCATGGTTCTTTTCAGGCTAGAAAAGTAGAGAAATCACAATAATTTAAAAGGTGATTTTTACAAGGAAAATTTTACTCATTACATTTGAAGTCCTTTGCTACTTGTGATTTCACAAATGCTGGAAACTTTGATGTGTAAAAGAAAGATTTTCGAAGGAACTCATTTTGACAATGGTTTTTATAATAAGAAATTATAAAAATAGGAGTTTAAGGAGGAGATAATACATATTGTTAATTTATGATTAGGAGTTCCACATATTTTCTACTTTGCCTCTTATTTTATTTCCTTTTATCCCCCTGAAGAAATAATGTGTTGTAATTTGTAGTTCTCCAAAAAGAATACGCCAGGAGTCAAGTTGTCAGAATATTAGCACAAGTATAGTATATGCTCCTATTGTTTCTTATAAATTATTAAATAAAGCTGGAGGCAGTGACTCAGACCTGTAATCCTAGCACTTTGGGAGGCTGAAGCAGGTGGATGGCTTTAGCTCAGGAGTTCAAGACCAGCCTGAGCAAGAGCGAGACCCTGTCTGTACTAAAAATAGAAAAAAATAAAAATAAAAATCCTATCCAGTTGTCGGTGGAGAACACCTATATTCTCAGCTACTCAGGAGGCTGAGGAGAGAGGATCACTTGAGCTCAAGAGTTTAAGGTTGCTGTGGGTTGCAGTGAAGCCAGAGCACTCTACCCAGGGTGTCAAGAGTGAGACTTTGTCTCAAGAAGAAAAAATAATCATAAATAAATAAATAGATTATTAAACTAAATATATTTATTATTTTTTTCCCAATGAACTTTCTATTGTTAGTAGGGCTGAATGAATTATTTAATTATATTCTGACCTGTAATATTGTGTTTACTTTAGGGAACAATTGGCTTTCATGATGGAGATCCACTGGTAAGATGTTGTCCCTTTGAACAACGTCATTTAAATTGAAAGACCGCGTAATCTTTTTAAAAGAGCCCTCTGGAAGATACTGTGTCTTTGTGTTTTACTTTTACTTGAATGGCTGAGCAATCTGTCGCACGAACGCACTGGTGGCTTGTACGTTCTCAGACTGTGACAGTTTTTCATTGAGGAAGTATCTTTGTTTTTATATAATATTTTTTACTTTATGACTGAGGCATGCTTTTCACTAGAGCACGCCAATTTTAAAGAGATAGAATCAAATAACTCCTCCTAAGCTTTGTTTTACTTCCAGGTTAATAAGTCAAATGATGGTAGATTGTACTAAATGCAGTGACCCAGTGCATGAGGAAGCATGAACCTCAGCACAGAGCTATCCCAGTGCCGGTGGGGAGGGGAAATGGATCAGGTCCTGGTACGTTAGGTTGTCTGTAAACATTTTATTTCTTTAATAAATTAGATCTGGGATAAATATGGTCAAATGTTAACATCTATGAAACCTGGGTGTTTGTTATTGTCGCTACACCTTTCCGTCAGCTGGAGATATTTCTGAGTCTAAAAATGAAATGATAAAAAAAGGAAAGGGGTATTTAGAGTTATTTGATGTATATCATTGCATTGGAGTTCTGTAGCTGGAATCCTTAAAAGAAGATACCACCTCCCAAAGTGGGGCCTGAGTTTACACACTCATCTCTTTCTCTCTCTGGCAGTGCCCCAATTCTTGCCCACCAGCTCGCTCAGGATATCCAGGCCTACCAGGCATGAGGGTAAGAGAATAGTTTCAGCATTTTATTTTCTAGACTATTAGCCACCTAAAGTGAGTAATGGATCCTTTACTTTAAGCATTGGCTTTCCTGCTACAAAGGCCCTACTTGGATGGATCAGTCAAGGCTGTGCTTGGTTTTCTGTGGCTTATTCAGTCCTAGAGATTGTGCTGGTGCCCCTGACAGGTACAGCACCTGAGACACTGACATTAATTACACGTAATGCCTTTGTAGTTCAGGGAAGAAGTACCCAGAAAGCACGGCAGGTGGGCTGAGAGCCTCTAGAACATCTAATCAAGGTTCAGAAGTTTGCCCCTCTGAAGGGAGATGGGTGTGTATGATTGGGTACACAATGTATTTGAAACTGTTTCAGTGAACAAAAAATGTCAGATTATAAAAAGTAGTCAGGAAAAGAGACTTTCCAAAAACCATTTTTCTTTTACTCTGCCATCATAATTAACTTCGCAATTTTCCATAAAAACAAAAACTAAATACCAGGCGCTGGGGCTAAATAGCTTTCCCTCTTTCTTGTCTCTGAATCTGAAGTGACTTTGAGTAATGCCAGGCCAATTCCAGACCAGTGGATTGCTGCAGTGATCTGAAAGGCCCCCAGGCACTGCTGTTACCTAATGTTTCTTTTAGGGAAGATCCGGGCCTGGATTGGTGTCTTATTTTTCAAAAAGACTTTGGGGGCTGAAAGTTCTGACAGACGTAATTTTGGAATGTTTGTTTCACAGTTGGCCGCATGTCACTGTCCCAAACCACAAGTGCTTAGGACAGGCCTGGCAAAAACAGTTATGGATCTTCTTTTCATGCCATGAGGCTTTTACTCAACTGCCCTTTATTGCTTTAGGAAGAGGCTTGGAGGTGTGCACCTGGGGAAGTCCTCTGCCCTGGACTTTCCTCTACCCCAGGACAGAGGTGGGCCTAGAGCAGTGGTTCTCAACCTGTGGGTGGTGACCCACGGGAACTGTATTAAAGGGCCACGGCATTAGGAAGATTGAGAACCCCTGGCCTAGAGGGAGGGTTTTCAGAGGCTTCAGAGAGCAGAGGCCAGGCTGGCAAGATCAGGGCTGTCCCTTCTGACATGTTAGTTACCAGAGACTTAATGCTCCTAACCCAACTGCAGGGAGAATTGGGGAAATGGGGATCTCGGGAACAGCAGGCAAGTATCAATGAATCGTGTTGCTGAAGTAGGTAATGGAGTGTTTGCTATTTTAGAATAGTGTTTTCCTGTTAACTAAAGCATATTCATTGTGTATAGCAGTCCCATAATACACATAGTGCTTTTAAGGTCATTTCAAGCAGTAATTTTCTTTGTGACATAACCTTGTTATTATTGACACCAATTTAGGGAAACAGGATCACTTTGTGAGCCTTTCAACTGTCTTCTGTGGCAAAGCTGACAATTTATATATATATATTTTGCATTTGTTAGGGTCATAAAGGGGCTAAAGGAGAAATTGGTGAGCCAGGAAGACAAGGACACAAGGTAAAGAAAATGAGTATGGATCGGGTAAATTGTGATTATGAGGTAGTGATCACTTTCAAGACAAGGAATTACAAGAAAAAATAATAATAATAAAGATTATATTTTACCCTCCTTTTTCAAATGGTAAGTACTAATGATAGATGCATCAATCTCTGACTAAACGTAATCATCTGAAGTTGTTCAGTTATAAAAAAACACCTACAGAAACAACACCAGGCATGTTCACTTTTTCCTGATGCTACCCCTTTTTTCCTTCCTAAATCAATCACACTCAGTTTTTTCCCCTGCTGCTTGCAATAGTCAAACATTATTCAGCTGGTTGTTCCATCCTGCCAGACAAAATCTTATGGCATTTGTAAACTTTTATGACAAGCATTGCTGAGACTAGCAAACAGAGAAGCTCCTAATTGGCCTATAGCCTCATCTCAAGTTCTGAAATAATCAAGCTGTTGATTTCTGACCTCATTTTGATATAACCTAGATTTCAAGTAAGCTGGAGGTTAGCATAAACTTATGTTATTATCTGGATAGAAACATGAGATCCATAGCACAACCTGTGTGGGGGTGGAGGTGCCCTATAGAAAATCCTAGGTCATAATTTAAAGCAAAGTAATCGATTTGACTTTTTAATATCAGCTAAGGGAAGTCATTTCTAAGTACCTAAGTATTGGACTTTCTGCAGAGTAGAATTTTTGTCTCAGTGAATTTTATAACATTTCACAAAGTCAGACTCTTCTTATTGAAAATGCAGATCCTCTTGACTTTGTTGACTGTGTCCTTTGAGCCCTTTATGGGGTAGAAGCAGAAGATTAGTCTTTTTCTTGAAAGTCAAGAGCTGGAAAGGCAATTTGTCAATGTCCTCATGCATTAATATCCCGAACTCTTTAGCTAAAATCAGTCTGTTGAATAACCTTAATACTCAGAATAAATAGGCCAATTTTCTGTACACTATTACAGTTTGGACATTTATTTCAAAAGTCTTTTATCATGTAGACTGAGAATAGTTAAGGAATTTTGTGTATCTGAAATATAATAGCTGAAGGCCTGATGTCAAACTGGAGAAAAAAAAAATCATCAAGTACTGTGGAAATTTCTCTGGGTATTCATTCTTCCATGGAATCTCAAAGTTTATAATTTAACAAATTTAGCAAATATGGGCGGTGCCTGTGGCTCAAAGGAGTAGGTCGCCAGACCCATATGCCGGAGGTTGCAGGTTCAAATCCAACCCTGGCCAAAAAATTAGTAAATATTTATTAAATACCTGCTATGTACCAGGGTTTATTCTAAATGCTGGGGGCACACAGTAAAAAAAACATATGTCTAATCATACGTTTAGGAACTGGTTAAATGGGTCCATATGATAGAATATTGGCTAACTAAAAAACAAAAACAAGAACAAACCAACAGATGAGTAAGAATATTCAATTACATCAGAAGAAATCCATGAGGTAATGTACCTAGTAAAGCGGGTATAGTCAAATTCTGTTATTTTTGATGTTCTGCCACTTCCTTTTTTGGAGACCCTTTCTTTTGGGAAACGTCCACTACCTCATCCCATAGGATTTGGGGGTGGAGCTGTCAATCAGTATCTCTCCGTTCTCTACATGAAACTAGTCTTTTTACATCTGTACAAATTAGTTACCTGGACTCTCAAATTCAGTTTGCTCTTTAGTAGGAAACCTGAAGATTTCTTGTGTATCAGGTAATTGGCCAAAATTTAAATGAACGTTGTTGAAAACATTTCTTTAGTTTATTTTGCATTTTTGTGTCACTTGAAATGTTAAGTGATATCTTTGAAAATAGAGAAGATGACAAAGCTTGCTGAAGAATGGACCTTGGAAGGGCTAACAGATGGACAGAATCTAAATTCAGAACAGAATGGTAAAAAGCCCGGTGGCCTGAAGTTTGTATTTACATTCACAATTTTGCTTGCATTTACTCTGCAAATTAGTTAGTAAAGATTTTAAGGATTGTTGTGAATATAAGAATGAATAATCAAATTTCTATAATTAAAATGTTGTGGCACTGGCACATCCTACAGTAGATGTGTATTCAAGCAAAATTCTTTCAGCAAAGTAATAATAAATTGCTACTCCTAAATTGGTGATTTAACATCCTGGTTATTGATTAGTTGTGTGCTTTTCATCTGCAAGTGAAATATTTAATTCAAGTATATTACTCCAAGGTTTATGGAGAAATACCCTGTACCCTGCTATAAAAAATTCTAATAAACATATCAATCATTGTTGTTTTTATAGCTAGTTTTAGAGTTTCACAAGGAAATGAAAGGAGTATTTAATTATGCACATGTGGTGATTATCCACTCCATGAACTGGCTAATTCATTGTCTTTCCCATTGGGACTGCCTCTTCCCACTGTCAATCACAGCTTCTAATGGAGCATAATCCGAATATAATTATGAGACTAAAAACAATTTATAAGACTCTTTGAATTCAGTTAAAACTCAAGTATAAATGATATAGGCATAGCATAGTTCCTTGTGTTGTATGCCCAAAAGTTCTGTATTAAAATGCTGTTAAATTTTCTATACTATAGTATTTCCTTCTTTTGTGAATATTTCTAAATATGAAGTATAGTATGTGGAGCAAGAAAATTTATGCATTGCATCATATAATAAAGAAAGAATAAAAATTATTTTAATTTAATATTCTGTGTATAATATTAAAAATGTGGTGGCTCATGCCTGTAATCCCAGCACTTTGGGAGGCTGAGGCAGGAGGATTGCTTGAGGCGAGAGGTTCCAAACCAGCCTATTAGCCATAGCAGGCCTCCATCTCTTAAAAAAAAAAATTCGAGTGTGAGGGTGCACTCCTGTAGTTCCAGCAACTTAGGAGGCTCAGGTGGGAAAGTTGATGGACCCAGGAGTTCAAGGCTGCAGTGAGCTATGATTGAGCCATGCATTCCAGTTTTGGGCAACAGAGTGATACACCCCACCCCCCAATCTCTAAGCAAAACAAAACAAAAACATGATGTATTTTTCTTATAATTAACTTCACAATTTAAGATAGCTATTACTGTATAAAATGTAGAGTAATATATGTATTATTAAGAGGTAAAATCCTTATCAGAGAGAAAATGACTTTTTTCAGAGTCCATAAATTAACCTTGCTGTAGAAGACTGCAGTCAAACTTTTTGAAATACTGTAACATTTTACAATATATCAGAGGTTATAGAATTAATATCAAAAAGTCAAAATCATTAGAAAATATCATGGAAATAGATCCCATGGGCAATAGCAACCAAATAATCAAAATACCTCTGAAAATAAAATTTCAAGACTGATATGAAGAAAGGAACAAAAATTTATTATTGGAAATAAAAATAGAAAGAGAGATTTGACTAAATTAAATTTATCAAATTAACTAAATTTGAGTTCCAGGATAGAAAGTTTCACTCTTAGAAAGATTTTAATTTTCTCTGTATTAATCCATTAGTTTAACGTAGTCCTAATAAAAGCGAGTGGTACTTCTGTGAAGATCTACCTGGTCTTTGTAAAGTTCATCTGGAAAAGTCAAAGTTCAGGAGCCTCTCTCATGTGAGCACACTGTTGCTGATGTACAGATTTCAAGTTGAGCATCTGTGACGCTTGTCTTTCCATTGGTGATACTTCACTCAGAAGTGTTCTGCAAATCCATCCAAGTTGTAACAAAGGATGCACAATTTCCATCTTTTCTTATGGCTGAATAGTATTCCATGGTGTACGCAGACCACCGTTTATTAATCCCTTCGTGTTTTGGAGGGCAGATGGTTTCCAGATCCTTCAAAATATAAATTAGGCTGCTATAAACCTCAGTTAAATCTAAAAAGGAGGAGAGATTAGTGGGCTCCTTCCAGAGGAACACGTGAGGGTAAATGGCACACTTCCTGGGTGAGGGATTGGGCTCCAACTTAGACTTTGTCTTACAATGTAAGCAATGTGGCCTAATTGTATGTACCCTCATGATAAGAATTAGTGGAAAAAATAAAAATAAATTTTAAAAAATTTAGGAAAATACAATAAATAACAGTAACTATAATGAAAAGTGATATTGAAGGGAAAAGCTGTGAAAGAAAAGACTGATTTCTCTTAAAAAATTGTATGTGGCCCCATAGGCCGGACGTGGTGGGTTCAAACCCAGCCCTGCCCAAAAACTGTAAAAAAAAAAAGTATGTGGGGGAAAAAAATTGTAGCAAGAAAAACTAAAATGAAAATTATAATTAAAAATATTGTAGCCTATGGAAAATTTTATGTAATACGATCATTTAAAAAAATAATGTACTCCCCTTCCAGACACATGCTTGTGACGCATAAATCTTGTCTCTGTCTCTCTTCCTCTCTCCCTCTCTCTTTAGAAAAACTTTGAAAGGAGTTTTTAAAGTTATCGGTATTTATAGTTAATTGGTGGGATTTGTGTGACTAATTGATATGTACACTCCTCTATTTTTTGAATGCTCTATCTTTACAAGAAAATAATTTAAGAAAGTAAAATAATTCCAGGGGTGACAAATGAATTTAAAATGTACTGAGTTAGACTGAGCTTATTTCTGCTTTTTCTTTTATTTCTTAGGGTGAAGAAGGTGACCAGGGAGAACTGGGAGAAGTTGGAGCTCAAGGACCTCCAGTAAAGTATTTTAAAACAATATTTAAACAGGATATGCAAAGATTCATTTTTTGCATGACTCTTGGGATATTTTCTATGTAGCACTTGGATTAATAGCATTACATTAACATGCTGTTTTCTAGTTTTCTGCCAAGCCAGCACTGGAAGAGAACCCATCTTCCAAAATAAGAGAGAGTCCCCCTTGTGCATTCGAGTACTTTTTTAGCAGAAAAATTATACCTATAATTACATACATTTATTTCCTCAATCTCATGGCCAGGAAATCTAAAAGCAAATATTAAGCACAAGAGGATGTTTTATATCTTTTATGTTCTGTAACATTCTCACGTGATGTAATGAGAAAATTTTGTGTACTCTCTGTATACAGTGGGTGTCACATCCACGGGATTATTCCAGTATGCAATCATGATAATTAAAACATTCTTCATTGCTCATAATCATATCCTTTCACAAAAAATTTGGTTCCTTATGCTTTAGCAGATCTTTGCAATAATATTCACAGTCAGATAATTTGGGATGTTAACATACTTCAATTTCAAATGTTTGTTAAATCAGAATTTACATTACTTTTGTACTATATGAAAATGGAAATGATACACTTTTTTCCTGTTCAAATGAGTAATATCAATTATAGAAATAATACCTGCAGACTAGTCATTGAATATTGCAACTAGCAAAGGTATAGAGTAGGAAAAGTTAAGGCCAACACAAAGCCACCCTTCACCTGCTCTGCTCGTCCCCATACGACTGGCCTTTTAACCAGGGTGCAGGAAGCTGGTCAGATTAGTGTTTTGGGGAACCTATAGCTTAAGGGAAGTGAAGCTAAAGAATCTAGAGGAAACGGTCCCTGCTTTTAAGCCATGTGAGAACTTTAATCTGTGGCGTCCAGGATGTTTTTCCAGAAGCTTGCGTTCCCCGAGCCTTTCATAGGAAACGGTAGGACCTGGCCTCTATTTCACAGGTGAGAGACGGTGCCACATGGTGTAACAGACGTATGCCTTTTTTTGATCTGATGAAAATATGGTAGGCTTTTAAAGTTATTTTTAAAAATAATTCCCAAAGATTCTCAGAACAGGATTTTGCAAAGGACATCCTCGAAAGTGTTTTGGTGGATTAATGGTCCATGTTGGGCGCTGTGAGAGTGGGGTGCTCCACCGGAGATGTCGTTAGTGCTTGCAGACCTTTTGTTCTGGGAATAGGTATGCGTAAATGTTTCTACAAACTTATACATTTTCACTTTTTAAATATACATGCACAAATATACAGCAATGCACAGATTCAACAAAATATCCCTTGGAATATTTGTCCAAAGCTCTGTCCTTCACAGCAGTCACCCTCAAGAGACAGTATGTGGTGTTCTCGTGTCACTGCTATGGACCCAATTTTTTAAAAATTCTTTTTGTAAAATTACCTTTAGCGTCAGTAAATGAGCTGCACAGGAAAGAGCAGCGTTAATCTGACATGGCCACGTCGCACGTGACAGCCCAAGTGGCCATATCTTAAGCTGGATCACCTTGTGCCTTTGAACCTCAGGGCATTCCTGAGTGATCCACACAGGATTTGTGATGGATGTGGGTGAATACCTGGTCATAAACTTGCTCCGTTTTCTTCAAAGGAGAAGATGAGAGGAATGATTGACCTAGAGCTACTTTTCTTAAGCCGATGTGGCTAGTGAGCAAGTTGTCCGCTAGTGGCTCTCCGCTTCCCTAATGGAGCATCCACGCAGAGCTTCCCCCACGGCACTGCACACACTCAGCCTGACAGGATCCATTTCTGGAGAACACTGTGGAGCTAGAGAATCGGGAATGGCAACATTTTAGTACTGAAAGGGATCTTAGAAATCAAGCCTACCGCCTCAGTTTTAGGGGTACCCACTCCTGTGCCTGAAATGGAGTGGGATGAGTTCTACTGCCCCAACTTGGAATTCAGGAGGCCTTTGTTATAGAAATGGTGTAATGTACAGTGAGAACAAGTGATTGGTGGAGACTCCAGCCCCATTTCTAGCTCTTAAGCTTTTATGGGCTAGCCTGGTAACTTACTCCCTTTGAAGGCATATGTGGGGCGAAAAGTTATTCGAAGGTCTAGGAATCATTTTACATACCAAGGTGTTATAAGTCATGAAGGAGGTAGGAATTGCAGTTCTGTATATGGGTTAAGAGACAAGTCAAAATATGTAATAATAATTTCTCTTATGCTGGTATTTACTGTTTTTGTCGTGAGTGATTTTGCTAACTCCTGTTTTGTGTAAATCTTTAGCACTTTATAGAGACATTTTACCGTCAGAAGAATTCTCCTTGGACTTCCTTTCTAAATTAGAAAAGTTTGTTCATATAAAGTAGCTAGTTATGAGTGTTGGTTATGATAAATCCTTCTCCTGGATCAGCTTTTATGATGAACTTTAAAAAAATACATGTTTAATTAAAATAATTCATATTTCTTTTTTATGTTTCCAGGGAGCTCAAGGTTTGAGAGGCATCACCGGCATAGTTGGGGACAAAGGGGAAAAAGTAAGATGATGATGACGATGCTATCATATCAACATGCATTAAATATTTAAAATTTTGGCCATTTAAAAATAATTTACCTTTAGCAATGTGACTTTTTATTTGATGCTCACATTTCTGTTGTAAGCACAAATGATAGGAGTGAGCGGTACGCTTGATACTTCTGTATTATATATTTTAAATTATCTTGAGTAAGTTAGAATAAGTGGGTTATTATCTTTTATCTCCTTATCAATATGGGTAGTTAGCACCGATTAACACTGACAGTGCCCAGAGTGCCTCTGGGCAATCAAGGCAAAGACAGGGAAGGCAGAAAGGGAGAGGTGGGAGAAGTCAGGATACTCTCTGGGGCACTAGGTCCATCTGCAGGCCCCAGAAAATACAAAGAGCATCTTTGTCTACTACCACTTCTGACCCTGCCCTCGTTCTCTTTAGAGCCTTGATGGCTAATTTGTGTTAGTCCCACACAGGCTCATAGAGCTGTTTATTAACAATGAAATAACAGGCTTAGTGCCAGCCACATACACCTGAGCTGGAGGGTACACTTCCAGCCTGGGCCTGCCAAACAACAGTGACAGCTGCAACAACAACAAAAAATCGCCGGGCATTGTGGCAGGCACCTGTAGTCCCAGCTACTTGGGAGGCAGAGGCCGAAGAATCACTTGAGCCCGGGAGTTGGAGGTTGCTGTGAGCTGTGATGCCACAGCACTTTACCTAGGGCAACAGCTTGAGGTTCTGTCTTAAAAAAACAAAAACAAAAAACAATGAAATAACAATAAGTTGTACAATGTAGACGTTCAATACATGAAATTAAATTTTTTATTTCCTTTTTTAAAAAAGCCACACATTTTTGTGAATAAAACGATCTGACTTACTTATAATTTTTTCTTTCAATTTCATTTTTTTTCAAGCTCTTTGTCACATCTAAGCATTTTCATTCTGCCTGATTTCCTCTCCCTTCTCCTCTAGAATATTTTTTCCTAAAACATTTGTATCTGTAAAAACATATTCTTTCATATTTCTATATCATGTTAACCTTAGGTAATATTCAGTATGCATCTCTTGGTTGATGAAATAATAAACCCCATTGATTTTGAAGCTGCTGATGCCTGAGCCTTCACTTTTTCTGGATTTAAATCACCCACTAAAGCACATGGCCCCTCACTTTGAAACCAATTATTGTTCTTGCTACGCTCTTTATTTGAGATGTTTTTCTATTTGGTTAAGATTTCTCATTTTCCCCTGATTTCTGTCAAATTGCTTGAAAGAAAAAAGGAAGGAAAAATAAAGCTCTTCAAGCTCTTCTTGTGAACTCAGACCCGTGGAGTGGTTACCTAGTAACAGCTGTTTGGGTCTGAGCTCACGCTGAACACCCATGAGAGTGAGCGCGGGTGAGTGCATCAAAGCCATTTCTATAATGCAAAGGCTGGCTCCACTCTCATAATGCAAGGTGAATGATAAATTCAAGGTCCTTTTCATATCTTCCAAATCTCCTCTTCCCTGGTGAATGCAAAATGCCTTCTGCTCTGTTCCAGTTCTTAGTGAGCAAAGAATTCCAAGGGTCTGTGGTGCCTCTGCCTCAGTCGTATTCTTTCATTCTACCTATATCTGAACGTCCCATCAAAGATTTTCTAATTTTACTTCTTACTACAGAAGCTGTCCACCTGGTTTTCTTGCCTTGACATCTGTCCTGTATTCTTTTGCTTATTTTACATCTGCTTTGTCATCTCTCTTCCTCAACTGGTTCATTAGAAGACTGTTCAATTTTGTTTGTACACCTCCTTACCCCCTTAGGAGATGAGAAAAAGATCTAAAAAGGGGGGCTGTATTTTGTCAGGTAGTATTTGACGGTAGAGAGAAGTGTACTTTCATTTTAAAATCACATTACAATTCTCTTAATGAAAATAAAAGAGGTGATATGTACAACGTGTAGCCAAGTCAGAGATCATTTCAAGGTAATTAGATTTATCAAGCTCTGGGTAGTTCTTATGCTGTCACTTGGTAGGTTGGGTCCATTGTTGAGAAACTAGGCTGGTCACTTTACACAGACTGATCCTAACATCTATCCAGGACCGGAGAGGGATGCTCAGGTCCTTACAGCACTTCATCTGAATCACACAACTGGACCTCTAGATCTTGGTGGGGGATCCGGGATCCTACCAGTCCCAACAGAGCTTGGAAGCTCCGGGGTTTCACCATTAATGAATTTCCGTAGACATTCCTGAGGACCCTGGAGGGAGGCTGGCAGACCTCCTTCAGTAGATTTACCAATCTATCGAATAAGTGCCAATGTTCAGTTCACGTCTGTAATTGAGAATGGAGGCAGAGGTTACTTAAAAAAATCCAGATTGGGGAGGCGCCTGTCGCTCAAAGGAGTAGGGCGCTGGCCCCATATACTGGAGGTGGTAGGTTCATACCCTGCCCCATCCAAAAACTGAAAAAAAAAATCCAGAGTGGTATCAAAAATTATGTGCAGTACCGTTATGGTGAGGATTAGAGGTAAACTAGTGTTTTCGTATCTGAGGTGTTTGAGTAAAAGCTTCTCAAGGCTTACCAACAAATAGAGTAATAAACAGAAAGCCTCCTTTCACCTGGCTATTAAGTTTCTTTAGAAAGATGGACGTCCTCTTTATCATGTGTGGCTGATTTTAATTTTATTTCTTTGTCTTGTTTCTGTGCAGGGTGCTCGAGGCTTAGATGGAGAACCTGGGCCTCAGGGCCTTCCTGGTGCACCTGTAAGTGGTTTTACTTTGGAACAACCCAATGATAGATTTTTTAGCAATGATCATTTTTTTTTTGCTTTGTGTGTGTGTGTAAAGGTATCTTTTACATGTGAATAAAGTAAAAAAATAAGTAATAGTTTTTATATTTATTTTTAACTTTTTAAAATTAAGACAAACATCTCTCTTCCTTGCTCACAGAGAAATGTTCTTCTGACTTGATTGTTTTTTTCCATATAGGTATAGTCAGATTGTTAAGTATTCACGTTGACTTTGCTTTAGTGTTGGCTGTCGGGATGCTCAGAATTGCAGTAACTATCGCATTTCTAGTTCCTGGGAAGTTTTATCCTTTTCCTTTTGTATGGTGTCTGATTTCATCATTCTATATTTTGGTTGCCATAGATACAAGCATCATTATTATAGGCTCCCTGTATCATTTTTTTGGGAGAGAAACGGATATCAAAGCCGTCTATTAGTAATCATCTACACCATGTAAAAAATATAAGTAAACTCGAATCTCCAACTATCAAGTTCCTGTGATCTGGTGGGAAAGATAGAATGTAACTCAGGGATAAACTGGATGAGTAAGTGAGCACATGACAGGGTAACCCAGGGAAGAGGACATGTGAGGCAGGCTGGTGTGGGAGGCCATTCTGGGCAGGAAAGGCAGCAAAGTGCAGGGGGGTCACGGTGGGTGGTGTTAGCACGGTGTTAGTGCTTCATGGGGACTGGCACTGCCTGGAGTGGAAAGTTTGTGCTGAGAAGATAAGATTGAATAAATAAGGCTTGAAGCACCTTATGCAGAATTTTAATGGCAATCTGAGCTATTTGAACTGATCTAGTACCAATGAAGAGCCGTTTGAGGTTGTAGAGTTATTAAGTGATTCAAAAAAAGCTGTATTTTAGGAAGAATCTTCTTCTCATCTGTTACCACCTGTACCATGTATCAACATTAGTTGGATGATTTTGACAGAAACCATTAACAGTGACTTAGAAATTAAATAATATGGGGAAAAAATTGGCAACTAATCCAAACCTCAACACACTATAACAGTTAATGAGTTTAGCTGATACATAGATGTAGTTACTGATGTGCTATGTGCAGCAGGGATCTTAATTTTATTATACAATGGTGCCCAAAAAGTGATACACATTTTAATAAAGGAAAAAAGTATTAACATTGTAATACTCAATATATACTGATAACGTGTTATCTTGTATATTGTAGCTTGTATCTTTTATAATTGCAGAAGTCAAATGTGATTTGAATATTATAATTTTAATATAGTTTTTCCTTTCTTAAAATGTGTATACATTTTTTGGCACCCTATGTATGTGTATATCCAAAGAGCACAGAAGCATCATGTGCTTAAAACAAAAAGACACAGAAGTTTCAGTAACCTCTATAGCAATATCAGTTTTTTTTTAATTATTAAATCATAATCAATTAGTGCAATGAAGGGGTACAATGTGCTGGTTTCATATACAATCTGAAATATTTTGTTTAACATAGCCTTCATGGCATTTTCTTTTCTTTTTTTGGGAGGGGGGGACAGAGCCTCAAGCTGTCACTCTGGATAGAGTGCTGTGGCATCACAGCTCACAGCAACCTCCAATTCCTGGGCTCAAGGAAGTCTCCTGCCTCTGCCTCCCAAGTAGCTGGGACTACAGGCGCCTGCCACAACGCCTGGCCATTTTTTTTTTTTTTTGGTTGCAGCCATCATTGTTGTTTGGCGGGCCCAGGCTGGATTCGAACCCGCCAGCTCAGGTGTATGTGGCTGGCGCCTTAGCCCATTGAACCACAGGCGCCGAGCCATCATGGCATTTTCTTAGTTATTGTATGAAGACGTTTGAATTCTGCATTTAGTAAGTTTCACCTGTACCCTTCTAAGATGGTGTGGTCCCACCAATTGCCCTCCCTCCACCCATCCTTCCCCCTCCCCTGCAATATCAGTTTTTAAGGCAACATCATTTTTATAAAAATATTTCTTAGAGCAATGGTTGGATAATGTGGGTGATGGTTTCTGATTTTTCAGAAGTATATCAGTAAGTACCTTTTGCTTATATTAACAACGTTTACTTTTCATACAGGGGGATCAAGGACAGCGAGGGCCTCCAGGAGAAGCAGGTCCCAAGGGAGACAGAGTGAGTTCAAAGTAGTCTACAGGCCTCCTCTTTCGCAGAGTCACAGACCGGTCCTCACTGTTGTGATAATTGAGTGTGCCTCTCTGCCCTTTCTCTTCTCTCCTGCAGGGGGCTCAAGGTCCTAGAGGAATTCCTGGCTCCCCAGGGCCCAAAGGAGACACGGTAAGTCCAGAGTAGCCATCATCAAGCACATTTTTGAACTTTAGAAAATAACGAAGGAAGAAGAATATAACGTTTCCTAAGAGACAGTGTGTTTCTTTGTGTATCTTTAGGGCTTGCCCGGTGTGGACGGCCGTGACGGGATACCTGGAATGCCTGGAACAAAGGTAGCTGTGTAATTTAGAGCGAGGGTCAATGAGGCTGTGTCTGCCCTGGCCAACTCAGCACAGCTTTTCCATTACTAAATTACCAGATTCATTTAGCCACCTTTGGTTTTTTTCCTTCTTACTTTTTCAATCAAGTGTCAAATATAAATACTTACTAGAATAGTTTATTTATTTGCTTGGTTTTAGGAACTCAGTAAAATTGTCTTGTTGATGAAATAGACTGGATGAAATTGTGTATTTTGATTGAGTTTGTGTCCTGTGTCCCCTGATTCTCCTCCAAATTACTCACGTTATAAAAGTGCATGTAAGGTCAGCTGTTGGGGCACTCTTTTTACTTAGAGGTCCCTGCTTCTCCCTTTCTTAAAAGAAATATGGCAGTTCATCAGGTTCAAGGATATGCTCCTCTCTTTCTTGAAAGGAATATGGTAATAACTCATTCAGGTTCAAGGATATGAAATCTTTTTTTCAGGGTGAACCAGGGAAACCTGGGCCTCCTGGTGATGCAGGATTGCAGGGGTTACCTGTAAGTATTTGATGCGTTCAGTTTATTGATTTATATACTTATTTTAAAAACATGAATTTTGGGGAGAGACATGTTACATCATGTGGTAAGTTCTGCAGAAGATGTGATGTTTTGCTTTTATATTTCCGTAGTTTACATTTTATACTTTTTCTTTGAATAGTTATTTCTGTAATAATTATACATAATAAGCTTTAACTTTATGTTTTGTGTCCCTTTTCTCCTTTAGTTCACTGAGGCTTCCTTATATACATATATTTTTTCATTAACCTTGAGCTCTGGGCTGGTGTCATATACTTTGTTCTACTTTTAGTAAGTTCTACAGTTCTCATTTATCAAGTTGAGCCACAGGAGAGCTGAGAGCATGCTTAGGGAACAATGTGAGATATATCATTTTGGGATTATGCTAGTTTCAATCATTGGTGTTGCCCTGTGGTATTAAAGTGTCTGGAGGTTCATTTGGTTCCTGGCTTTTTGCAGTCAAGTGCTCTGCCCCGGAGCTATACCTCCAGTATTCTTGGCTTTGTAGAGATAAATGTTTCAAGTTAGTAAAGGATACTTGGTAATATCAAGGATTGGCCTACCCTCCCCAATCTATCATGACATCTGACACCTTTTAAAATAGTCAGAGAATTTTAGGACGCCCTAAAATTCCTTCGGGTTCAGCATCCTCCAGTTCCATTTTTCTACCTTAAAGTCTGAGTCCTCATTTTATTGTTCAGTACATGAAATCATGTTATATTCCTAGAACCTCTGTCCTGCCCATTAGAGCTCGCGTTGACCTATAGATGGTACTGGATTCTAATCTGGAAAACTTACTTTGATTTAGATGTAGGATTTGCTTTAAGGGTAGTTAGCTGTAGCAAACTAGATGCAATGAAGGAATGCCTTCTAAACGGTGGGTAGTTTTAGGTAACTGTCAGGAGTTTGGGGAATAAGAAGCATTTCCCACCCATTCAAGCTTTGAGGTTTTCAGGTTCCTTCAGCTGCTGGGTGGTAGGCAGTGGGCTTGGCATGTCATGGGTTGTCGGACAAGGTGATTAAACCCAGATTCTGTACGTTCTTTTAGGGTGTACCTGGAATCCCTGGCGCCAAGGGTGTTGCCGGTGAAAAGGTAAAAGATTCAAACGTTTAATATTTTTCTTTATTCTTTTACTAATAGATTTTGTTTGCAATTTTTAGTATTTCCAGACTTCCTTTTGTTTGGCACTAGGGAAAAATCAAACTGTAAAAGCTGTAAGGCTTCAAATGCTAATTTTTTTCCCTAGCTGTAGAAAGAATACTTTGACAAAGTGTTGCTCATTAGACGTCCTTTATGAAAATGTCATTCTTTGCCAGTATAAGACAAATAAAATTTTTATTGTTCCTTACCACTTTAAAATAAGGAAGCTATTATTAAGCCATAAAACTTACTTGTGGCAGTGAATATTAAGATGATTCAGTTTAAACTAAAAAAAAAAAGAGTTTGTCATTTTGTTCACATAGTGATCAGCCAGTGCTTATACAATTCTATACAGAACGTGAAGGCAAGGAGTTAAAAACAATAAGTGGAAAAATTAAAGGGATGAAATGTAGCTTTGCTTGAGAATAAAAGGGATAAAATGTGAATAATTGGGTCACTGTTCGAGGATATGGCTACAGACTAGAAAATAAGACTAAAGGACTGTGATGTGTCCAGTAAGAAAGAGATTCTGTACCTTCCCACATTCTCAGTGTGAAATCAAGAAATCCGTGCTATTTACATATAAGAAACTCCTGGTCTGGGTGAGGAAGCTTAATAGTTCTGCTTACTGACAGTCTGAGTTACTTTGTATGCTGCATTTTTATCTTTAGGGGACTACAGGTGCTCCAGGGAAGCCTGGTCAGCTGGGAAATTCAGGCAAACCGGTAAGATGTTATGTTACCTTTTCGTAAGTTCTAACCCCACTGTGATCAAGGGCTGTTAACTTTTTCTCTACTTGCATTTCTCCTAACAGGGCCAACAGGGGCCTCCAGGAGAGGTGGGACCCCGAGGACCCCGGGGACTTCCTGTGAGTACTGCTTTTCTATAGTGCCTTCCAATGCACCTTCTCAGGACTGTTCTGGGCATCCTTCCGTTTGTCCATTCATTCATTCATTCATTTGCTCATTCCTGGATGCTATCTGATGTTTGAACATGTGCTAGTCCAGATGCACAAGGAAACAGGGATGCTATTTAGATACAGGATCTATCTTCTTTTCAGGAAATGGAAATAAAAACACAGTGCATCAAAGAAGCATGATGACCCTTTCTGCTTTCATCCCATGTTGCAGGAAATATTTTAGTGTGATTTAAAAATATTGAGATATAATTCACATACTATATCATTCATCTACCTGGTGTGTATAATTTGCTGGTTTTTAGTCTATTGGCAGAATTATGCAACCATCACCACAATCAATTTAGGACATTTCATCACAAGAAACCCTGGACCCATCTGCTGTCATCCGACATTTCCTGCCAACCTCTTCAGCTCTGGACAATCACTAATCCATAGATTGCTGACTGTAGAAATTTCATACAAATAGAATCATACAATATATGGGTTTTTGAAAAAATGATTGACTTCTCTCCCTTAGTGTGATATTTCAAGGTTCGCTGTAAAATGTATCAGTGTTTCATTCCTTTTGTTCTTGAATAATATTTAATTGTGTGGATATATCACATTTTATGGATCCATGCATCTAATGTTGCATCATTTCTGTTTTTTGGCCATTATGAATCACGTTGCTATGAACATTTCTGTGTGGGTTTTGGTATTGACACGTGCATATGAGGAGAGGAACTGCTGGATGATATGGTAACTCTGTATTTGGAGAAATTGCCAGACGCTTTTTAGTGTGAGTTTGTAAACTTGCCTATTTTACAGCAGCCATAGCACAGGTATTTTCTCACTGATCAGAAAATTAAACATTATGCACTTAAATTTGGCCCTTATGCATTTTAATAGCTGTATGGGGTACCTGTGCAGATTTGTTACCTGATATATTGCATAGTGGGACACTCTGGGCTTTTGGCATAATCCTTACCTGATCAGTGTACGTGGTACCTGTTAGGTAAGTTCTTGTCCTACACTCCCCTCCTGTTGTTCCTCTGAACCTCTAGGACCTCTTATTCCATTCTCTATGTCCACATGTTTTCATAATTTACTTAGCACTTATAAGTGAGAACATGTGGTATTTGATTGTTTTTCTGAATTATTTCACTGAAGATAATGGCCTCCAGTTACACCCACAAGACATGAATTCATTCTTTTTTATTGAGTGGCGTTCCATAATGTATACATGTTTTTCCTTTGCCTGATCATTGGTTAGTAGACACTTAGGTGAATTCCTTATCTTGGCCACTGTGAATAGTGGTGTGATAAACACGGGAGGGCAGGTGTCTTTTTGATATAATGATTTCTTTCCTTTGGGCAGATACTCAGTAGTGGAATTGCTGGATTGAAAGCAGATCTCATTTTGGTTCTTTGAGAAATCTTCATACTGTTTCCACGCAGGTTGTACTAATTTACATTTCCACCAATGGAGTATTAGCATTCCCCTTTCCAAGCATCCTTGCCAACATCGGTTGTTTTTTGACTTTTTAATAGTGGCCATTCTGACTGGTATAAGATGGTATCACATCGTGGTTTTAATTTGCATTTCTCTGATAGTGAGGTTGAACTTTTTAAAATATGTTTTTTGGCCATTTGCATGTCATCTTTTGAAAAAATGTTCATTCATGTTCTTGGCCCACTTTGCAATAATTTGTTTGTTTGTTTTTTCTTATTGAAGTGTTTGAGTTCCTTATAGATTTTGGATATTAGTCTTTTGTCAGCATAATTTATAAACATTTGCTCTCATTCTGTGGGTTTCTGTTCACTCTGTTGATTACTTCTTTTGCTTGATCAGAAGATTTTTAGTTTCATTAAGTCTCATTTATTTATTTTTGTTTTTGTTGCATTTGCTTTAGAGGCTTAGTTATAAATTCTTTGCCTAGGCTAATATCCAAAAGTGTTTTTCCTAGGTTTCCCTCCAAACTTTTTTATATCTTTAATTCATCTTGAGTTAATTTTTATATATGGCTAGAGATAGTGGTTTAATTTCATTCTTCTGCATATGGCTATCCTATTTTTCCAGCACCATTATTGGGGGACCTTTCCCCAGTGTGTGTTTTTGTGTACTTTATCAAAGGTCAATTAGTTGTCATTATGTGACTTTATTTCCAGGTTCTCCATCCTGTTCCATGGATCATTTTGTCTATTTTTTATTCCACTACCATGCAGTTTTGGTAACTGTAGCTTTGATGGGTATTTCATACTTGAGAAAAATAAAATCTTCAAGGTTTTATAGCATGAAAGTAGAGTTTTCCCACTTGTCACAGATATTTGTCAACTGACCTCTACCAGGTGGTTTCCTGAAGTTTTCTGCAGCTAAAATAAATCAGCTTCTCTTCCTCCTCATGTTTCTTGCTCACTTGCTCCTAGCTTATACTTTCCTTCTCTTTTGTTTGGAGCTCATGAATTTCTAATTAAAATACTTTCCATAATTAGCTGTCAAAGTGATGAGGTTGTAGCCAGATCACATTTCTAAAAGAATGAAGATGCTATATGATTGGTCCCAAAAGATGTAGCTGTGTAGCGGGATTAGAAATTTCAGAGTGCTTCCTGTTATATCTGCTGTTCACTTTAAAGAGCAGGAACTGTATGGTTGAAGAGCATTGGGAGGACCACGCACTGAACACAAAACACGACACAGCAGAGAGTGCCAGCCTGTCACCAGTTAAATGCCATGCCATGTACAAAGCAATGAAGAACCAGAGGTAGGACCCCAGAAGGGGGTAGGGTGGGGAAGGGTATTCTCTCCTATGTGAGAGGAGGCGTGTCCTAGGAGGTTACTCTAAAATTTCAAACCTGATTTTCACACTTTTGTTCTTGAATTTCTGTAAGAGTCAAATTTTTCCTATTATCTCTGTCAACGAGGCTCAAAGTCTTGGTATTCTCTATCATATTTCCAATCTCCTGTAGGACCTCTGATTCAATCTTCTTTCCAAGATCTCTTATCTTTGACTTTTCTTTTCCATTCTCACTCCCACCATCCTAGCTCTGGTCAGTATGTGCTTCCTGGATTATTGTGTCATCTCCTGAATTGCTTTCCCAGCTCCAGGCTTTTTCTACTGGTATGTCCCAACAGAGTACTGTTGGTCTTTTGACTGGGCTACTTTTTGTTCACTAGAATTTTTGTGCATTGTGAAGTCTCATGTCAGTGACTTTCCCCTCTAGAATATCAACGGTGTCTCCATAGTCAGTGGGACAAACTATTATAAAATACCAAACACAATTCCAACAACCCTGGGGAACGAGAGTACCTCCTGTCTGTACCCACCTCCAGATGGGTATTTACAGAGTACGGCTTCATGATCACTCCTCTTCCCTGTTTAAAAGTCTTCAATGATTTCCACTAACAATAAGAGAAAGTATAAAATCTGTTAACCTGTTAGTTTCATGTTTCACATCTGCTTTGCTCAGGTCCTGAGTTGGAGTCAAGCTGGACTTTATGCAAATTCCAGACCCCCTCTGCTCTTCTCAGCCTGCCCGCTTCCCTTCAGGACACATCCTGCCGTTAGACATGACTAAAATGTAAATTCTGCCATGAGAACATCTCCAATGATGCCCTATCTCCCAGAGAGAAGTGAGCGTTCCTTCTTCTGCACTCTATAACTTTTTTTGTGTGTGTGGAGACATAGTCTCACTCTATCACCCTCGGTAGAGTGCCGTGGAGTCACAGCTCACAGCAACCTCCAGCTCTTGGGCTTAAGTGATTCTCTTGCCTCAGCCTCCCACGTAGTTGGGACTATAGGTGCCCGCTACAGTGCCCGGCTAATTTTTGATGCAGTTCGGCCGGGGCCGGGTTTGAACCTGCAGCCTTCGGTATATGGGGCCAGTGCCCTACTCGCTGAGCCACAGGCACCACCCAAGCACTCTATAACTCTTGAGCTCATTGTACCCCGACCTGCAGGGAGGCAGGGGCAGATCTGAAGCATCTCCGTGTCTCCTCAGGACCTGCCATGGGCTAGTGCTCAATAGATATTTCTTGAAGTGAACTGAATGGGAGGCATAATAAATCCTGGCATGTGGGTTTTGTTGTTAATAGTTGATTTCTCACCTGCTACACATTTTTCAGAAAAATGTCATGATAGGTAATACATATTATAGTGCTGCAGCCGGGTCGTAACACCAAATCTACTTACTGAAAGATAACATTTGTTCTCTCACTTTACATCATTAAATTCAGTTTTGCAGATAAGTTCACACCTTTCTAAGTGCCTCACAAGTTTGGTGGGGTTTCCCTGAAATCTCTAAACAAGCTCAGTGGAAGGAAGGAGAACATATTTCTAACATGCCCTGGAAGCCTGTATTGAATTTCCGTTTCCACCACTGTTTGCCGACGCTACTGCAAAAGCGAAAGAAGCTGTTTGTTCTTGTTGTTTGTTTGTTTGATTCTGCAGTGACTTGAGATGAGCAGCTGTCTTCCCTACTGGGGCCAGGCTTCCGGCTTTCTCTATCAGGCGCCCATTGGTTTCAACGTGCGCTGGGTGGTTCTTGATTCAGAGCTGGCAAGCGTCCTGGGCCTCTGTTTCTGCGATTTGGTCTCACTATGTTGTGGTTCCTGATTCATTTCTGTCTTCCTGGCTTCTCAGAACTTGCCATGGCTTTTGCTGAGTGGGCTCTTCTTTCATTGTCCTGACCAGGGCGAGTGCCATGCAGATCTTCCTCTAGTTTTCTAAAAATGATGTGGTCTGTAGTACCGAGGGGTCCCTCATTTCTCTGGATCCCCTCACTGCCCCCACCCCTGACCCCAACAGCCCCAAGTGCAGAGGTTCCTGAATGATCTAAGCTGCCCTTCCATTCCTCCTAGACCCCAGCATGTTACCTCTAAAAATTTTGTGAAGCCAACGTATGTGGTAGTTATAGTTCAAACAAAACCTTTTTTCTGCCTCCGTGTGAGGGGAATACATTAACCTATACTAGTGAGAAACAAATGTAAGGAGATTGAAAAAAAACTTCCTGGCAAATCTAAAAGTTACCAGTATAGTAGAGCTAATATGAACTTTGAATGTTACTATGAAAGTGGGTTTGTAAAAGCAGCGATCTATAGACATTGTAATCGATCTCTTGAGTTAAACAGCATCCTTTTGGCCAGAGAGAGCTGCTTAGGGTACAGTTCAGACAAAGTATAGTGAGCTATAATTTCTCACTTCTAAAATTGGTGGACTACTAAAGACAGTGTTCATGCTTCAGCCAGTTAGCATTTTGAGTGGTTGGAAAGATACATCAACCCTTACAGGATAGAGTACGATGGAATGGGATCTATTTTTTTTTTTTTTGATGAAATAGTTTTAGCAACATTAGTATAATTAAAATGTTTATTTTTTCTGTAATCTTTTAAAAGTTTAGCAGTTCCATTTTAAAAGGGAAAGCTTCAAATTGAATTAGGTGTCGCTGTGTATTTATGGAAATGATTTTTACAAAGTAGCCCCCAGCACTTGTTTACAAAGTAGCCTGTCTGCATGGTGATCAGTGGGGTTACCAGGAACTCCAGACATGTGAAGACTGACTTTTTCCCAAACGCAACTTCAGGGATTTGAAAGACAAACAACATGTAATTAATTATTGGGTTAAAAAACATAATTTTGACTGATTTCTTTAGCAATTACCTCAGATAAAAATAACTTGGCCAGGTGTGATGCTCACACCTGTTATCCCTTTGCACTTTGGGAGGTCAACACAAGAGGATTGCCTGAGGCCAGGAGTTCAAGACCAACCTAAGCAATATGGTGAGACCCTGTCTCTGTAATGAAATTAGCCTGTCATGGTGGGGTGCCCCTGTCATCTCAGCTACTTATGAGACTGAGGCAGGAGGATCGCTTGAGGCCAGGAATTCCAGACATCTGTTACTTAAGATGAAAAATGTAAGAAAGAGGCCCCCATCCTAAAAATCTGCTCCTGCCTATGAGAAAAAGCTGGATTATTTATGAAGTCATGATTTATTGAACCCTACAGAGGGCTAAAGTCAAAGGGCATCCAACTTGTTTGAGATCTAAGGAAAGGCTGGCACCTTTCAGGAGACAGTGAGCCCTAGCTGACCTGAAATAGAGGAAGACAGGGCTGCCACACAAGCTAAACAGAATAATTCAGCTGATGTTGGTAAAGAATTGCTAATGGCAAAATGTGAGCTATTTGAGAGTGTAGGAAGCCTGGGAGCTGTAGACACAGACAGTTTGCATCCACCAGCAGGCAACTCAGACCTCATGAGAAAGGCAAGGGTGGGGCCTGCCTTGGAGAGGGAGGCTGCGTGTTTTGCAGGCCTGGAGGAGGGTCAATTTCAGCATGGAAACACTGAATGAACTCCTGGAAGGATGCATTTGAAGCCAAGAAACAGTAGCTTCATAACTGCCCCAGACTTACCTCCTAAAAGGCTTCTCATAGGTCAGAGAGAGCAGAGAGGAGGAAAGCGATTTTTATCCCTGAATCTTCCTTTTAAAAATAAAATCAATGGGTGGTGCCTGTGGCTCAGTGCGTAGGGCACTGGACCCACATACTGAGGGTGGCAGGTTCAAACCTGGCCCCAGGCAAACTGCAAAAACAACAACAAATAAAATCCACTACTTCATTATGAAACAACAATACATAATGTCATGTGCTGGTGCAATAAACAGAAATATGATAGTAGGAAGTGATGATAGTCAGATTTTTCTCTGTTCCCAACGGGGCATGAATTATTAGGCAAGCTAGTCATTTTGCCTGAGACAAACAGATATAAAGGAGGAAAATATCAAACCAATAAACATATAGGCCATGTGTGGTGTCTTGTCTGTAAATATTGAACTTTGGGAGGCCAAGGCTAGAGGATCACTTGAGGCTAGGTGTTTGAAGCCAGCCTGGGCAACATAGCAAGACCCTATCTTTACAAAAATTAAAAAAATTAGCAGGGCATGGCAGCTCCTGGGGTGAATCGCTTGAGCCCAGGAATTTGAGGTTGCAGTGAACTATGATCACACCACAGCACTCCAGCCTGGGTGACTGAGCAAGAATATCTCTTAAAATAAATAATAATAACTAACATTTTTATTGTGCTCACTAAGAGCCAGGCACTGTTCTCAGTGATGTGTGTTTCTTAGTTAATAGAATCCTGGAAAAAAATCCGTTTGAGACAGGTACTCTTTCTATTTTCATTTGATAGGTAAGGAAACAGGTGTAAAGAGGTTAAGTTGCCTGTTGTAATTTATTAGTTGGTCCATGGTAGACTCAGCTTCAAATTTGGCAATTGGCCTCAGCATTTCTATGTTTTCATCTCTACCCTCACATGCCTCAGTAGTTTTACAGGATTTAAAAAAAAAATTCAGATTAATATAAGGGCACATACAATTAGGTTACATTGTTTGTGTTTGTTCGAAAAAGTCCAAGTTGTATTTGAGTCCTTCAGGCCCACATGAAAGGAAAATACAGGATGTTTTTTAACTGAAGTTTGCATGCCAAATTCTAAGAAAAGCACATATAATGTAAACCCAAGGAAATTCCTAGGTCTTACCCCAGATATCCAGAATTAGAATCAGAGGGGTAGGAGCCTAAATAAAAATAGGAAATGGCGAGATGGGGTGGGGAAAACATCTAGTGCAACCCATTTCTATAGAAGTACCGGGATTCTGAAGCATAACCATAGGTTGGAAATCAATGATAGAGGGTTTGAACCTTTTTAAAAGCCTTAATTAGCTCCTTAAATAAGGATGAGTTGGCAGATGAGTCTGAACTTGTTGGAGAAGTGTGTGGTAGCACACTGCATCCAAGATAAACATAGAGCCTGGTATGACAGTCTTTTGTTTTTAATGGTAGAATTATGCCTTTGTTCTGTTTCTTTTGATGTTCCTGTTAACAAATCAGAGCTATTGTTGTTGCAAATACTAACAACCAGGAAGAACAGATACTTCTTCCCACTTCTCTTGCTCACATCCTGAATATGGTTTGAATATGTTATCACCAGAGCTGTTGATCCATAAGAGTTTTATCACGTATTTAGCACACTCTGGTTACCAGTGCCAAGGTTAATCACTCCCTGCAACCTGTGTTCAGGTTAATCTATGTTCTTAGAGATGATTATTTATATCTTGAATACTCATGTTCATCTTAGCTTATTAGATAAAATTCCGGGACTTAGAGAGGGAGGATGAGATACATTGTTTTTAGCAGACACAAAAATAGCAAGAACATCTTGCTGTGATACTTTGTTTTAGCTGTTTGGTCACTTTTGGGAAATAAATGATTCTGTTTTTCACATGGACAGGATTTCTATAGAAATATCTCTATTTAGAATGGTCGAGGACTTATAAGATGGAAGTGAAACAAAATGAGAACCACATGTTGTCTGTTTGTGCAATTATAAGCAGTAAATGCTCACACTTTCACCGACCCTTCTCCTAGTCCTAGATGTGCGGGGCTGTCACAGGTACATAAGTTAAGCCCAGCGGGCTGCTTATCCCGGGACTCTGAACTGTTCATTCATGTCTATTACCAAGGGTCTACCAGTGATTAAGAAGTACTTATGAGCCCTAAAAAGAATTTACAAAAGAGAGAAGTGGGATTCTAGCAGAGAAAATCTTTGTCATTGACTGGGAAGATAATTAATCCTTCCAGAGAAAGATCAAAGATTATAGAATCATTTATTATAATTTAGCCTTTTGGTTTATGAAAGAGAAAAAAAGGTACATTAATCATCTTTATTTTGGATAAGATGGTATAATGGCTCATTTATTTAGAAATGAATACTTAGGGTTATGTCAAGAAATGAGCTTATAAATCCGATATTATTAATTCCCCCCCACCAATTGCTATTAATTACTCTGTGAATTAATGTCACGTTAGCTCAGTGACATTTTGGATCTTAATCATTATTACATTGAGAAATTATTTGAAAATGCCAACAGAGCAGTTGAACTTTGAAGTTCTAGGCCAAATTAATGGGGCGGAACCCAATCTTTGTATTTATAGATGGATAGAAGACCATCACAGCACTGCTCTTCATCTGGACGTAACGCCTTTCTGTCCTCACAGGCCACTGCCTCTGGCTTCGAAGCTGCTCATGAGAGTTAAGGACCAATGTGTCATCCCAAGCCCCTATATCACACAGTTCCTTTATACAAAATTGTTGAAAAATACTTGAGAGCATTTAGTTAAAATCACCTAAAAGTCTTTTCAAATAACAATTGCAAAATTATCACTCATAGCTAGAGACTGTTGCAATTGGCAAATATTTCTTAATCCTTTAGAGAAATTGAAAATTCAGAAGGCTATGTGTGTTGACACTTGGTTAAACTTAAAGATGCATAAATAGCATAGGGGTCAAAATAGAATCTTCTCAGAAGCATTGATAAACCTTCAGCATTAATGTGGAGTTGCCATTGTCATTTTAAAGCAAAACTAACTCAAATAACTGCTTTCATTTTTGTATATACCTTCTAGGAAGTGTGATTATTTATCCAATAATGTTTGCGTTCAGCTTAGCATAACACGCACTGGAAACTGGAAATAAAATCAGCTTTTATCAGAGTGCATAAAATGAAGTTCTCAGTGAAAAAAGTTGAAAAGTTCATGTGTCTCTGGTTCTTAATAGATTCAAAAAGCTTAAAGTTGCAAATAAAAAATTGAAATTGGCTGACAAGATAAAAATTACTTTTGCTTTTGGTGTGTATAAATTATACATTTAAAAGTTCATTTAATCCTTTAAGATATGTTTAAAACAAGAATGAGTAAAAGAAAAAAAATTTACTTCGGAAAGTTTATAAATTTCTACCACCTGCGTCTTTTTGAAGTTGCTATAGTAATTTAAAGACAAGCATCTCTACACCATGTTTCTTTTTTCGTTCTTTTGAGGTTTAAAATCATTTTCCAGATATTGCTATAAAATGCTCTGTAGACCCCCAAATTCATGGTATGTTCTAGGTACTGTGCAGATTTCCAAATTAGTATAATATATACCTGTACCTTAAGAACACTTAGTCCACGTGAGGGGATAAGACATATATAAAATAACTATAATGTAAATTAGAATGTGCTTTGAATGCCGAAATTACTAATTGTCATGTGATCCTCAGGTGATAGGTATTCAGGCTCCTGATTTGTAATCACAATAAACAGTGTGAGAACATTTACTGAGAGATGAACAGAGAAGCTGCTGAGGGCCCTGAGTTGATGGCCCATGCCGTCAGCAGCGGGGTGTGGAGAATACTTTGATGACTTTTAGATTTAAACAGAACCTAAATAGGATGTTATTGAATTACATTGTAATTAAGCATTTGAATTTTGGCAAAAGATCCATTTGATGATGGTGTTGGTGTTTTCACAGGGCAATAGAGGAGAAGTAGGACCCGCAGGACCCCCAGGTCTGCCAGGTAAACTGGTAAGTCATGTTTCATTTATTTGCTTTCTAGGAAGCACCACACAGTTTTTAAAATGAGCAAGAGGAGGAAAAAAAAAACCCTTTGCAATTTAATCAGTCACACTGGATTTCTGTTGTTATGTGAATGTGTGAAAATGTAACTGTGGAATTTCAGATTCTATCCGGGATCCCCTCAGAGCGTACTAGTCCACATCCACGCGGTCTGCAGCTATATTCTAAAATTGGGATAGACACAAAGGGTTACATTTGGCCTTTGGTTGTTCTTGGAATTGCAGAGACCTGAGCGTGAATGTTGCCTTTTTTCTTTTTTGGCAATGCTTGTATACACAGCAAGACACAGCAGCGCCTGTTGCAGGGGCTTGGCTGAAAGAATCCACTGTTGGAAAGGACTCAGAGGGCAGTGAGGAGCTCAGAGGAGGCTGGAGGCTGGGCAGGGACCCTCCTCTCCAGGCAAACTGCAGGAGCAGAGTTAAACCAACACAGCACGTTTACTGTAGACACACGAGTCAACACATCCCAGATCGTGTCTGGTTTCTGTGCTTTAAGTGTGATGATGACAGCTGATGACTCTGGGGACTTTGTGTTTGCTTTTTAGGGTCCTCTCGGTAACCCTGGCCTCCCAGGCTTGCCTGGGCCTTCTGGACTTCCTGGAATGAAAGGTGACAGGGTAAGACATCCAGCACGCTAGAAAGTTATTTGGAAGGGTGATTTCTACTATGTTGAGAAACCACACTTGCTTTTGGCCCAGTGGAGAACTTGTCTAGAATATATCATGAGTAGTTGTCAAGAAGGGTATTTTAAATTACTTGGTGTTGATACTAAGAAGGGAAACCAGATGAAAAACACACTATGTAAAGTAAAAATTTCAGTCGTAATCACGATTTCCATTGAGTCCTAAATGTACATTCCTGCTAATCATGTTTTATGTGGATGTCGTCAGTTTCTCCAGGTCGCTGATTCTTTCTGGGTGGTGAGAAGTGAGGGAAATTCTTTCCTTCTCATTACTGAGACTTGTGCTTGCCACAACCTCAATAAGAGGAGCAGGTGCATTGAAAATTATACAGAAAGCTCAAAGTACTGAAAAGGGACCATATTTTATTCTTTACAGGGTGTAGTTGGTGAGCCCGGTCCAAAGGGTGAACAGGTACGTGCTGTTATTTGATTAGTGTGAAATGTAGGGTTTCACAGGCGCCACTTCTCAAGTGGGGGGACTGGCTGGTTTATAGGAGCGATTAAAACCATAGATCCTACCAAAGTGCTTCACAGTGAGTGATGCCTAGAGGTGACATTGGGCTGCGGCTGTATCTACTATTTTAATAAGCTGGAGTCAATGGTAGCTCTGCCTCTAGGACTACGCACCATGTTCCTTTGAAGAGAGGGGTCCCGTCTCTCTGGTTAACAGATGGAGCCTTCTATACCCATATTGGAATGTTTTAAGTTTTTCTTGATCACGACCTCCCCAAGTAAACTGCACATGTGAATTAGACTCAGTCTTTTCCCTAGGTTCCTTTTTCTACTCTAAGAGCTCTCTTCTGGGCAGCACCTGTGGCTCAGTGAGTAGGACGCCAGCCCCACATACCCAGGGTGGTGGGTTCGAACCCGGCCCTGGCCAAATTGCAACAAAAAATAGCCGGGTGTTGTGGCGGGCGCCTAGAGTTCCAGCTACTTGGGAGGCTAAAGGCAAGAGAATCGCCTGAGCCCAGGAGCTGGAGGTTGCTGTGAGCTGTGATGCCACGGCACTCTACCAAGGGTGACAGAGTGAGACTCTGTCTCTAAAAAAAAAAAATAATAGAGCTCTCTTCTAGGGGAAACCTACTTATAAAATTGCTAGATACAGTCATGAATCCTTCATTTTAGCTGAAATTCAACCTTACCTTTTGGCCTGTGTTCGGACTGGGGAAGCAGCTGAGAGCATTTTTGTATTTCTTCATGATCCTGGGAACACTGAGGACACTTATGAATGGTTGAATGGTTAAAAATTGAGCCATGAGACTAAGAATTTTAAAAGTTTGATCTTTGATTTATTTTTAGGGTGCCTCAGGTGAAGAAGGTGAAGCAGGAGGAAGGGGTGAACTTGTAAGTTTTTTATTCTGATTAATGATAGAGCCTTACTGATTTTTGAATTATATTAGAAGCATAATACAGTAGAACCTCCCTAGTTGACCACCTCCTTACAATGACCACCACCCTAAGGTGACCTGATTTTCAGAGGCTGGACATGTATCTCATGTATTTATCAGTCCAGGAGGCCAAGTTCCTTCTATGTTGACCAGTTTGTTACAGTCCCTTGAGTGGTCAACTTAACAGAGGTTCTACCACATAATATTAATTTTTTTTCTTTCATCTGACACTGTTATCTTCCAAACAAGATCAAATAAATTAGAGAGGAACATCCTGAAAATAACAGACCTGCTTTTAAACTTTTAGGGAACAAGTGCGCCTTTATAGATGGTGAATCCCTTGTGGCTTTGTGAACATTTGAGATGATTCTTATATAACTATATAAAGTCTATAAATAGTGCATATCATGAAAACAAAACTAAAATTAGACAGCTGTGGCTCAACAGGCTGGCTGAGAATATTCTCTTTAGTCTGAAACCCTCCAACTCAGTGACCTCAGACTCCAGTAGATGTCACTGGTAAATCTCCAGGAAAGCAATAAAAACGAGAATAACGTTATCATCACTGCTGGAACTGATTGGTTTGCTGACTCATCATTGTGATTGTGCTACAAACTAACATGACCGAATGTAGAAACTAACGTTCTGGTTCTTTGGGGTCAGGGTAATAGATTTCCTATGCAACAGTTTTTGAGAGCTTTTAGTGCAGGAAAAAGAATTCTAGTAATGTTGTTTTATTCAGATTTTCAGGATTCAGAGTTAATATAAAGGTAACATCTAAATTAGGCAAAGTTTCCCAACTATTAAGTAAATTCGTAAGAGGATTGCTCTGTTTTATTGTCATTTGAAGTTGTTCATTGTATGGGCTAAGAGGATCTTTTAAATCCTTGTGTTTTGTAGTGGGTTGTATTAATACTTGAGACCTTGAAATTAGGTCTAGAATTAGTGGTGGGAGATTGTCAAGGTTTTTTTTTTTTTTTTTAAGCATGAAAGCATGTGTATTTGGTTTGATAGACTTTCTGGGATAAATTTTAAAATATTGAGATATAAAACAATAACAATACTACTTTAATATCTTTTTACTTACAAATTTTAATTCTCAAGCTTAGCCTTTTAGATTTGGATAGAACATTGGAGAGCTCTGATTCAAACCTTTTGTCTAATAGATAAGTTAGCCAAAGGCTGGGAGGTTACATTGCTTACAGAGGATAATTGGTTAAGTAGCAGAACCGGGACCAGAATCCATATTTTGAGTCCAGTATTTTTCTGCAATGCCAGGGTTAATATGTTCATATTTTATCAACACAATAACTTTTTGATGCTTTTTTGGAAGCTATCAGATGTGAATACATTATTCTAATATAATTTTGTTTTATTGATCTAGGGAGATGAAGGATTACCTGGCCCAAAGGGATCTGTAAGTATAATGAACAGTAATGGTATAAAATATTAAAAATATCAATAAAGCTGTATAAAATGTAGTATCCTGCTTTACGAATTCATTCTATATAAGTCAATTTGTAAGGGACTTATCTCCACGGAAATAAATGTCTAAATTTATTCTTCAGGTAATAGATTAATAGAAAAAAAAATCTTGCAATGGTGTAAATGGATCTACCTTTGAACTAACCACTCTGAAGTTAGTGTTTTTTCATATTATAAATGGTTCCATGAGTCTTACATGGTAATAATACTTGAATTTCCCCCCCAAATGAGTCATTTTTAAAGAAGTGACTTGTGCTTTGTGGTGAAGAGAGTATAATTGAATTTCATTGGCAATTATACCATTGCAAAATATTTCAGTGATTTTTCTTAATCTCCTGTGTATTCTAGAAGAGGAAGTAAGATAGAGGCATAATGCATAAGAAAATATAACAGAGGGTTATTAGAAATAGAAAATGATCTTCTATTCAATTTTTGTCATTTTACAGAAACTAAACTGATGTCCTCAGAGGTTAGATTATATTCAGAATTACAGAGCTAATTGGTAGGAAACCTGGGACGACTTCCTGATTTGAAAGGAATGTACATCTAACACCCCCAGAAACTTCAGGAAGTAAAAAGGGCAAAGATAAAGCTCACACCTCAATGTCAAATGCCACTCCCACCAACTCCCAGTGAATTTCCAAGTCCTTTTTTTTGGAATCTTCCACACTCCTCTCTGTTCCTGTCCAATATGTCATCTTCATGGCAGCTGACATAACCCAGATTAAAAAAAGATAAAATCCACTGTGCATCCCTCCTTTGCTTGAAACTCTCAAGAATATGATTTTATAGAATAAAGTCAGATTCTTAGCAAGGTATCCAAAGCCTTCAGTGACGTGTCCTTTGCTTCACCAACATTATCACCTCTGTCTCTGGAAATTCACCCATTTTGGTTCTTTTTACATGCCGTGCTGTTCAACACCTGTTCCATTTCCCCAGCCTGAAACACGCTTCCTCTTTGCTTAGATTAGATCCCTCCTGCTTAAGGCTTTAGATCTGTTCCCGGCCCCACTTTCTCCGGGGAGGAGCCACCCAGACTTGGTTCCAGCACCCAGCCGTGGTCTTTGCACACCACATCTCTGAACACCATGTTTCAAATCTCTAGTAACAATTTTCTGCCTAAGAATCTTTGACAGAAATGCTTGAGAATCGAACAAAATAGAGTAAACTTGAAAGAGTTTGGTAATAGAAATCCTATGTCACTATCTAGAAATACTCAGTTCAATTCAAGCCAAAGAAAGAGGCAAAGTGGGTGAACCACGCACGGGTCGACATGAGTTAATTTCATTCAAATTTGGATAGAGGATTGGAAATTAGGCCTTGATTCATCACCTCCTTCTCGGCCGTGCCTTACCTGATGTTGCCCAGGTAATACTGATGACATTGAGCACAGGGTCTCAGAATCAGGGGACTTTCACTTTCCTTGTTGATTTCAGCAAAGAAAACTTGTTGAGGAGCAGATGTCTGTAACCTGATTTTTACTTCAGTACATCACTCCTCAACTGAGGCCCTTTTCCCTAAGGTTGCTTGTGATGTCCTGGCTCTACTGTCCCTTAATCTCTTTGTCAAGTTCTTGTCCCTTATTGCAGCAATATTTCAGCCATCATCAGCAAGATAGTACACTCAAATTTGGTCTCCTTTATCTTCTGCATTTCTGAGTTCATTTTGTCTCTTTTTGGGGTTGTTTCAGAAGTTGTTAGTTTTGCACCCTCAGTTACGTGACTCGATTACCTGACGATTTTGCAGCCTTGTTGACCCTGTGTTTCAGGAAGTCTTCTAAGGTATAATTTCTTCGTAGAAGCAATTTTGGAAAGTTGACTGAGACAAATTTCAATTTTTTTTTTTTTTTTTTTGCACAGAGATTGGAAAAAGCATATTAGCTGATCTGTATTTGGATGTGTCTGGTGAAAGCATTGCTTCATCACCTTCAGTGTAAAGCATTGAAGTGTTTGAAAAGAGTTAGCTTTTTCTAGATAAATGTTGCTTATGAAAAAGAAGCAGGATTAAATTGCTTTATAAACATGCATATCTTGAACCCTCGCATTCCCTTGGTGCCTCCTGTTCTTTTAACTTCTCATTCTTATTCTGAACAGCAGTACCACAAATTCTCCCGGAGGAATTTAATGATTTTTTTAGTTTAACAAAAAGTGTGAATTAATTTAGTTTCTGTTAAAGCAGTTATTGCAGAAGATTCTTTTAAATGCTTTTAGTGTTCTGCTTTCAGAAAAAAAAAAAAACAACTTCTATTTCCTTTCATGCTAGGGAAGCAAGTGGTTTCTTTTTAACATCTTTAATATTTAGATTTTTAACTTCCTTAATGCTTAGAGAAATTGTGAACTTACTTTTTGGGGGTCATATATTTTAAATTCAACATTTTCAATGTGGCATTTTAAGTGCATTGATTTCATTTGTGTTAGCATTTTATAATTCCTGGATGCGATTGTCCTCTGAGCACATTCCAAAAAATGTTATAAAGGCTCAATACTTTATCTTTTTGGAAATATCTTTCTTTTATTCTTGCTGCATTGGTGATGTGCAAAGTAACGTATTTTGTAGGAACTCACTGGCCTTTGTGTGGCTAGACAATGGCAACAAGCCCTGTTAGAAACTAACTTGCTGGTAAGGCAGTGGCTCACAGGAGAAAGAGCGTGGCTTTTAGAATGTATTATCCCCATGAACTACACCAGAAGAAAGGGTTGTACAAGTTTATTTGAATTGGAATTCTAAGAGACTAGCGAGTTGTTCTGTGACATCGTGTGTCTTCACCTTGTGACCTCTGAAGGAACATCTGTTAGGAGATAGATAGAAGGTAGAAACCCCTCCAAATATCACGGGAAGGTTTGTAGTCGTTGTAAGAGGCACACGGCTTGTGCTTCGCTCTGGTTTTATAGGGCGCTATTTTTTCCAGGTGGGTAACCCTGGGGAGCCTGGCTTGAGAGGACCTGAAGGAGTTCGGGGGCTTCCTGGAGTAGAAGGGCCCCGAGGACCACCTGGACCCCGAGGTGTGCAGGGAGAACAGGGTGCCACTGGCCTGCCCGGCGTGCAGGGCCCTCCGGTGAGTGGTGGGCAGTGCCAGGGATTCCCTTTACAGATTTCACCCCACAGCCGTGGGCCAGACTGGACGCCAGGTTCTCAGCGGCAGTTCTTTTGCTGTAAATCCAGCCACCTGCAGCTCCGCCCGCGGAGTCTGTCAGTTTGCAGTCTAACAATGCTCTCTTTGTGGTTCTGTGTATAAGCTGCTTTTTCCTCTTCTGCCCCAGGGCCGAGCACCCACGGATCAGCACATCAAGCAGGTCTGCATGAGAGTCATGCAAGGTAAATAAATCACATGCTTTGACTTTGTGCACTGTAAACTTTTGCTTCTGAAGATTTTATCCTTGTAGGTCTACAAGGGTAACTTAATAGTGAATTTTGTTTGCTTTAAAGGTGGGAGGTTTTGAGTAATGTTAATGCCAAGTCTATTTTATTCAATTCTTGCTCTCCACAATAGCTTGTAGTCTCAAAGTATAATATTCCTTTTCTGCATTAGCTTTTTTCTTTTCTTTTTTTTTGTGCCAGGGGTCTAATGTACGAGAAAGTGTGTGCATGCACGCACAAATACTTTTCCTTTGACAATAGATTCTCAGGTGTCTCTCCCCTTGTTAAAATCTTGGCTCTTACTGTGTATCACTGTCTCCGGCTCTCCAGAGTATGTCAAAGCAAATGACAGACTCCGTGACCATAACAAGCATAGGGATATTATCTCCACTTATATACCATATACGTAAAAAAATCAATCACTAAGACTGGGCCTGGAGACTCACACCTGTAATCCTAGTACTCTGGGAAGCCAAGGTGGGTGGATTGCTTGAGCTCAGGAGTTCTAGACCAGCCTGAACAAGAGCTAGACCCTGTCTCTACTAAAAATAGAAAATCTAGCTGGGTGTAGTGGCATAGCCTGTAGCTCTAGCTACTTGGGAGGCTGAGGCAAGAGGATCACGTAAGCCCAAGAATTTGATGTTGCTGTTAGCTATGATGATGCCCCTACACTCTACTCTGGGTGACAGAGTGAGACTCTACCACAAAAAAAAAAAAAAAAATTCAATAACTAGCATTTTGCCAAATTGATGATATATTTTCATATTTGTTATAACCCTTATCTAAATTCATCTGTAGCTATAGCAGTTATTTTTTTCAGGGATTGCCTAGCTACGTTAGCTGTTTCAGAATTGGTCTAGTGAAAATACCACACAGAAAATGAAGATGTGTAAAGATATCCCAGATCTGAGCAGACCCTGGACTCTGGAGCCTTCTAACAGATAATTGTTTTGTTCTGAGTAACTAGCTCTGTCGTGAAGAGATACTCTCCTTTGCTATGTTTCCTAGACAAGTCTATTTTGTTTAGTTGACTTCTGGGAGTTTTCCAGAATCAAGTGGGAATGAAACTATTACTTTTATATTTGAAATATAAGTTTCTTCATTGCACACAATTTGTCTGCAAAGTCTACTTCGGTTTTAAACATTACATATCTAGAAAATTAAGATTTTATGCTATTTAATAAAGTAAATTTAGAAGACTCACACTTAAACCATTTAAAAAATGTTGGTTAGAAATTTGTTTCCAATTCATATTCTCTACCATACTCTAAATTAAAAAAATAATTACACTAGACTCTTCCCCTTAGAGTATTTTCCTGTACTCCATAGCATCAGCGACGATTCAGAATGTAATGGTTTCGGAAAGAGCCCACGTAGTTATTAAATTTTTTTTTATTAAATCATAGCTGTGTACATTAATGCAATCATGGGGTGCAATGTGCTGGTTTTATATACAATTTGAAATATTTTCATCAAACTGGTTAACATAGCTTTCATGGGTAGTATTAATTTTAAAGACTGACTATGACATTCTCAAGAAGCAGGTTATTTTTAACGTTTGTTTTCTATTCCAAGTATGAAAAAAAGCTTCTAAGAGCAAGGACTTATAAGGAGCCATGAATTCTCAGGGTGTTTCAGGATACACAATTATCTTCAAACTAAAAAAGAAAAGTTGTGGGTAGGTCTCGTGGTTTCTGAATACTGATTTTTGACAATGTCCTTGGCTTTTAAAAAGCTTTTGGAAATCCACATCTACCTGTGTTAAGAAACTCATTTTTCACATTAATAGAAACCAATGATATATCTTGAGAAAATTTAGTGGCCATTTTAAATCCTTTTGTCGCTGTGTGAGTTGGACTTTGATAAAAAGTTCCTGGATGAGTTTACTTTTGTGTTGGAGGATTACGCTGGTCATTA
>CAUYON010173835.1:0-23770 GCA_963573935.1 Arctocebus calabarensis | reverse complement strand
CACCACCCTCCCCCCAAATTGGTATAGTGGTTCCTGCCCAAAATCAAAATTCTGAAAGGTAGTGCATCTTAGCAGAGTACTGGTGAAACTTATTAAATGTAGAATATCAATGTCTTCATATAGTGATTAAGAAAATGCCATGAAGGCTATCTCTAACAGTATGATCGAAATATTTCTGATTGTATATGAAGTAAACACATTGTGCCGCATGATTGCACCAATGTACACAATTATGATTTAATAAAATTATTTTTAAAAAAATTCTGAAAGGCTCTCTAGATGATTCTAAATGCAAAGCCAAGATTAAGGACACTAATGACAGCTAGAGCTATCATTCTCTCCCTTCTTTACTTCAGTTTTCTAAAATGTCTCACTTAAGCATAATATGTCTCTTTTATCCCCACTCATTCTTTCTCAATCCTCAAAAACTAGTTTCTAAATCACCACTCAGTTGAAGCAGTACTTGTTAATTCGGTGGTCCTTAGGGTTCTCTCTTTTCTTGACACCTTCTTACAACATTAAAAATCGCTAACCTGTTACTCCACCATTTGAAAATCTCTCTACACTTATTATCACCCCTGATGTTCCTCCTACTTTTTAACTACTACTCCTCTATCTCTTTTTTCAGACTGTTCTACCTATTTCTGCTATTTATCAGTCTGTTCTCTGGTTGCTATTTTTACTATGCTAAAAGCTTTCCCTGAGTCATTTCAACATAATGAAATCAATATAGCTTCGATTCAATCCCCAATCTTCTCTTCTCTTTAATCCTAATTTTATATAAGTTTCAGATCCATAGATCCAAACATCTATCCACATCTTCACCTGAATTGTTCTTCTGCTTCCGCAAATTCAAAATATCCAAAATAGAATTTATCATATTTCTCCCATTTATTTGTTCCTCATTTCCAGTAAATGGCATTAAGTCAAATCCTGAGTCTTGATTCTTTCTTTCTTCCCCTAGGTGACCTGAACCTATCAGTTTCCATCTCACTCTGACAGCATGAGGATCAAAACTACAAATTCAATAAATGACTTTTCATCTATCACCTTCAATCTAATCATGTTGGTTAAGGATACAATGCTCTGATCTGGTCTTCTACCCCTTTCACTAGCCTTATGTCCCACCATTTCACTACTAATCCCTGCATTGTCAATGTTCATCAACTGACAATGTCAATTGTCAATGACTTCTCTAAACTGCAGGGGTTTCTCATGCCTTGTTATCTTCTTGCTTATATCCTTATCTTGGGAAGTTCCTTCCTTCCTATTCTGGGAAGCACCTTCCTTCTCCACTTGGCAAAATTATATCATCCTTCAAAACTATGGTAGGTGTTCCCAACTCCACCTATGTCCAACTCCCTTACTACATTAGGCATATCTCTATTCACACTTATTACATAGTATTTCAATTAATACTTTTCTATAATGTTACTAACCTTTTATATATTAGATGGTAAATTCCTTGAGGACAAGAGCTGTGATATTCATTTCAGTACTCCTAGTGCCTACTCTGCCTGGAAGTGGTGCAAAATAAACTTATGTTTGACATAATTTTGATTATTAACAAAATGGAACCTTGATATTCTAAAAAAGGTCTTGAATACTAAGAATTTTCTATGATTTCTTAAGATTCATTATAAAACAAATAGTAAGCTATGGGATGCTGAATAAAACAGACTATAAGATATACTTAAACATTATCAAAACTACAACACTCTAAAAAGTACAATCAAGAGCAGATTTCGCAAAATAGGAATACAACTGAGAAAGAAAGTACAGCAGAGATAACAGGCTGACTAGACAGTGCCTCACTGGATGACCATATCCAAGTACTGTTAAAGCTGATAATTAGCAGAGTTTCTAATCCCTCAATGGCAATTTCAATAAATCAAATAAAATGATCCAAATCAGATAAAATGAGCCAAATCCAGAAATTATTTTATAATTGTGTCATAGTTTTCCCCTTTGCCACTTGTTTAAATGAACTTATTATTATTTGAATAGCTGACTTTGAAGCTAATATTAGCCAAGCAGACCTTACAGATGATGTTTTTTTCTTTCTTGTTTTTACTTGCACTTTAAAAATGTGATACATATTCAACTTGTAAATCTTAAAATGTATTAACTTAAAGAAAAAGAAAATTAGAAATGGGGGAGAGGCTGTGGATGTTAGCACCATAATGTTCTTACGCAAAACAAGCCTCCCAGGACTAACACATTGCCTCAAGGTTACATTAATCTTTATGACTTTATGCCGATAAGATAAAGCTGAAAATCTCAAACTGTAAAGTGCTACATGAACCAAAGAGGTGGCCTACTTGCTCCAAAACCTACTGTGTGACCCGAAAGATAAATAATTTGCAAAAGGTCGGCTTGGCCCCACTGACTGTATTAGTCTCTGAGATAAGTAGTGGCTGCCAGTGGAACAAACTCCCCCTACCTGAAGAGCGGAGCGGCTGCCAGGCGTGTAATCCTGTATTTTACCAGAGAACCGATTCTATGTAGTAGGATACCACTTGAGCAAAATTAAAATCTTTCAGTAATGTTCAAACTCTGAGAGTACAAAGCACACATGTGCCCACTGACGGATGAACACTCAATTTTGCTTAAGCGTACAAACTTGGGGTCTTTTAATGCAACATTTTCAGCTAAAACCCCGATGATTCTCGAGTATGTTAAAATCAACCTTGGGAGAGGAGTAACTCTTAGAAAGAAGGGGACAAGGGCTGAGGAGATCTTCAGCTTAATAACCAACGAAGGAATCGTGGCTGCTTTCCGAACCTCATTGCTGTGGGGGGACCAAAGACAGAGGCAATCACTGCTTTCAATGGGGAGTGGGAGTCAACAGTGACCATTTTGGCTGCCAGATTGGACGGACAGCGGCGGCCTTGCTGGAGTGAAGAGAGAGGGTGGGAGAGGCGGGAGCATCAGCTGTGGCCAAGTGGGATCTGCCTGTGGAGGAGCCGGGGGGCTGGGGAGGGTGCTTAGGCCCACCCCGCAGAAGAGCGGCCAGTCGGCCGGAGGTGGCAGCACTCGGGTCACGCCCAGAGGCTGGACCGCTGCTCACTTGGAAGGAAAGAGACCGAGTCCGCGCGCACAAAGCTGCCGGGTTCCAGGCAGCAGGCAGGCTGTGCCCAACTTCGGAGCCAGCAGCCCCCAGCCGTGACGCCCCTCGCGCCCACCCGTGGCGCCGTGGGGAGGAGCTGTTACCCCCAACGAAGCCAACGCCCCAGGGAGAAAGTCCCGGTCCCCTCCCTACCGCCGCCTCGCCCTGGCTCCTCCCTGACAAAGTTATCGGTCTCCGACCGCCCTAGGGGCCCGGCGTGGGTCGCTCTGCAGGACTCACCAGAGAGGTTTCCGGAGCTCCACCTGAAGAACCTCGACTTGGGCAGCTCGCAGCGACAGCAACGGCGGCTGCTCGGCTTTCTCCTAAGCAGCAGCACCACCTGCCCCCCTTCTTGCTAGCAGAACTGGTCCCGGGGAACCATCTTCCTCCTCCTCTCACTGACTGACAGCCCAGTCCGAGGAGCAGCCACTGCCGCCAACCACTCTGACAGGCAAGACCTGGGACCCGTCCTCAGGCAGCCAACCACCACCGCCTCACGCCTGTTCAGCCTATCTTCGTTCCCCGGGGCGGGCCCAGAGCAACTTGTTAACCAATGAGATTCCTTCAATGCGGAGCCGGGGGCGGAGCCACAAAGCGGGAGGCAGGGCGACCTGGGTGGGCGTGGTCTGGGCAATGGCGTGGTCGTGGGAGGGGGGCGGGTGGAGATGATTGTAGGGTTTGCGGTGGCCGCTAGGCAATAGGGATCAGTAAAGAGCTCTTAAACTCTGAGCCCTTAGGGCTTATGACCTTCTCAGGAGAAAAGAAGTCTTAACAGGGAACTGTAATCAGAAAAGAGAAACAAATTAGTATTTTAATTTCTTGATCAGGAGAATTTACTTCTCAGTAATTCAATTCACAAGAATTTGTCAAAATCTTATCAAATCTCACCAGAGGAAAAAAGTATGTTTTTGCAAAATGGAAATAAAAATTCTCCCTCTTTACTACATCATTGTTTCTGGGCTTAGCTTGGAAAAATTCCCCAATTTTATTTCCACAGCTGTTTTGATTTTTTTTCCCTTTTCTCTCCCTACTTTTCTCCCAAACACACACTAAATATTTTATGTAAAGACTGCAAACTGAGAACATCTGAACCAGCTCCTGCAGGTAGTCCTTCGTTTTTGACCTTGTAAACTCCTCCTACCACATCCATCTCAATCCCATCCAGATTAATTAAAAGAAAAACCCACTTCCAACCTGGATGTTAGTGTTAGGGTTAGGGTTAGCTTTTTACATCAGAAATGTGAAGGATTTCTCCAAAAGCACTAAGTGATGTTTTCAAGCATGCCAAACTCATAAATAGCAAGCACTTAAGTAGTATTACTTGGTATCAAGAGGGTATCAAGCAAACTATTTCAGATAATCATTAGGGCAAATTATTAAAACAATCAGACAGGATACCTCTTCCAAAGGCACAACTAGATGTATAAGCAAATAACAAATTATGGTGATGAGAGCAGCAAAGCTCATTTCAAGGAGCAAGCAGAACACAGGACAAGAAATGCTTGTGTTTGGGTAAGTCAGAGACCATCACAAAGAAGGTGATGTTTGAGTTGAATCTTAAAAAGTAAATATGAATTTGCCAGAAAAGAAAGTCAAAGGGCATTTCAGAAAGAAGGATTACCATGTTCAAAGGCATGGAGCTGTGAGAGGACAAGAGCAGTTGGAGAACATGGAAAAAGTGGGTAACATAGTGCTGAAAGAGGAGGAGCAGCCAGAAATGAAGCTACAGGTCAGGCACGGTGGCTCATGCCTGCCTGTAATCCCAGCACTCTGGGAAATCAAGGAACCTGGGTGGATAGCTTGAGCTCAAGTGTTTGAGACCAGCCACAGCAAGAGCAAGGCTTCCTCTCTACTAAAAACAGAAAAATTAGCCAGGCATTGTGACAGGCCCTTGTAGTCCCAGATACTTAGGAGGTTGAGGCAAGAGGATCTCTTGAGCTCAAGAGTTTGAGGTTGCTGTGAGCTATGACACCATAGCACTCTATCCTGGGCAACAGAGTGAGACTACGTCTAAAAAAAAAAAAAAAAGCAAAAGGTTGAGATGAAATTGTAAAAGGCCTCTTGAGCCACAATATTTAGACCAGCACTGTCCAACAGAGCTTTCTGCAGTGATAAAAATGTTCTATATTTGTGTTGTCCACATGTAGCTATAACGTATGGCATGACTAAGAAACTCAGTCTGTATTTTTGTTTTTTGTTTTGAGATAAGGTCTCACTCTGTCATCCAGGCAGAAGTCCAGCGGTGCAATTTAGTTCAGTGAAGCCTCAAACTCTTAAGCTTGAGCAATCCTCCCACCTTAGCATCCTGAGGAGCTGAGCAACAGGTATGCCACCATACCTGGCTATTTTTTTTCTCATTTTTGTAGAGATGGGAACTGCCTCACTATGTTGCCCAGGTCTAATTTTTATTTTTAATTTAAATTTAATAACTCCCATAATGGACAGCTCAAGCTTAGATTTTATTCTAAAGGCAGCTAGAGACTAACAGAAGCTTTTAATCATATGGACAAAGTCAGGTTTCTTTTAAAGGATAAGAATCTTCAAAGAAAAACAGGGTAAAAAGTGTCTATTCACTTTGAGGGTAATGTTGACCTCAAAGGGTAGTGGTAGAAGATTGGCATGATAATTTAAGTCCCATTGGCTAGAGTCTGGTGGGGGAGAGGGAGTTGACGGGGCAAGTTTGCACAAAGGAATAGGAACAGGAAAGATTGAGAGAATATGCTATACCCTGACATCTTAGAGACATAAGTAGTCAAAACCTCAGAGGTTGAATTATATTGCGAAGTCATTGGGATTAGAAGATTGTCCTTGGAAGGAGAGAAAGCCAAAAGGTCAGGTGGATCATAAGATAGGGAAAGGGACAGGAGTGAACAAAGAGTGCACACACACAAATAGTTTTACTGGTCATTGGCCACGTGGACCACTAATGGGTTGGCCTAATTTAAAGATCCAGGGTGTCTGGTGGCAGGAAGACCAGTCAAGACAACCAGTCTTGTCTATGGCAAGACTATGGCAAGACTTCAAGAGAGATAAAAATCTAAACCACATCTGTGGAAGTGGAGGTGGTAGGGAGGAGCAAATATTTCTGACTTCCAGCACTTGGCTTGTCAAGGATACAGATGAATATTAGAAGCTTATAGTAGTTGGATAACAAATAAATGAAAAGTTAAGCAAAGATTCAAATCAATCATTTAATGCAACAGTGAAGAGATGACACAAGGTGGTACATGACTGATTCATTGTCCAAATGGTTTTCTAGGCCATAATTGCCACGTACATTCATAGGAGGGACTAAGCCTTCTAGTTAAAGGAAGCCAGGGAAGGCTTCATAAAAGAGGTAAAAACTGGGTCTCGGGCCCAGTGTGGTTCATGCCTATAATCCCAGCCCTCTGGGAGGCCAAGGCAAGTGGATAGCTTGAGCTTAGGAGCTCAAGACCAGCCTAAGCAAAAGCGAGACCCCATCTCTAAAAATAACCGGGTATTGTGGTGATCACCTTAATGCTTGAGCCCAAGAGTTGGAGGTTGCTGTGAGCTATGATGCCATGGCGCTCTACCCAAGGTGACAAAGAGACACTCTGTCTCAAAAAATAATAATAATAAAAATGAAAGTGAACTGGGTTTTGACAAATGGGGAGGAATGTGAATCAGAGAAAATGTGTCAGGAGGCAACTCCTGGAATGCCTAGAGGAAAAAAAAGGAAAGAAACAGAAGAGGGGGTGCACAAGCAATGTTCAGAGGGTGTGAGAGGTAATTTGGACCAGCCATGGCCTGGCAAACTAGGTTGCAGAAAAATAACAGAGTGCTCTGAATGCAAGCACAAATGTTCATGTGCTCTCCTCTTTCCTTGTGGCTTCTTGTCTGCTCATTAGAATCACTTAGGGAGCCTTTCAAAACTATCAGTTCTCAAACTACACCCCTCACTGAGTAAATCAGGAAATAGGAAGATGAGGTAGAGAGGGGGAAGCTGGATAGGATTTATTTTTTAAGCTTCCCAAGTAGTTCTAATACATACCTAGGGTTGAGAACAAGGAAATGACATCATAATTTTTTTTATTGAAGTATAGCTGCGTACATTAGTTCAATCATGGGGTACAGTGTGTGGGCCTCACATACAATCTGAAATATTTTCATCCACCTGTTCGACATAACGTTCATGAGATTTTCTCGTTTACTGTGTGAAAACATTTGTGTTCTGCATTTAGTAGGTTTGATACTGCTAAATCAGAACTGTGCATAAGATAGGCTGAATGCAAAGGTGAAGTTTGCCTATATATATTTATATATAATTTCCTTCCTAAAAGAAGACAGGAAGCAGTTCAACTGCCTGACTTCAGTTCTCATTTATCAATGGCAAGAAAATACAGAAAGCAATTTAAGTTGCTGTCCCTCTAAGTCAGAATGCAATCAAATCATAAATTTATATTTGCAATTTACTCTCCTTTCCATCACAATTTGTGCATATAAAAATAATTCCCAACAATAACAGTCTGCTTTTAACTGTTATACATAACTATTTATATTTTAGTAGCTAAGTCTCAGAAAAATGCCTAAGAAACCATTCTATTTTGAAAGGGAAATGCTTTTAACCTACTTTATGAAAGTTGCCTTACTCCAGATCTTTCCTACCCATCTTTGCTAGTCTCTGATATCCACAGGCACAATTCTATATTAACTATTAAAATGCACTTACCTTCTTGCAAATAACATTATAAAAAGACCAATTGAATATCATAAATCATAAAGATTTCACCTATCACATTAAATTTTAAGAATTTTAAGAAAAATTTAGTTTAAATATATTTTTATTAAAGTCAACTGGAAAACAAATAGGTAACATGTCGATCTTAGCTCAAACAGGAAAATTTTGTCTTGAAACAAGAAAAATGTGTCAGAATGTTATTTTTGTGGTGTGTTAAACATTAAGAGTAAAAACCAAAACACAAAAATGTACTTTTAAGAAAAGAGTATAATTGTGATGGATGTGTTACTTAATTCAATGTAAACATTTCACATTGTATGTCAAAGCAGTACCCTGAACCCCATAAATGCATCAATGTACAAAGTTATGATTTAATAAAAAATAATTAACAGAACACAAACATTTTAAATAAATGTTAAAAAGAGTATGGCTGAGAGGTCATTCAAGAGCTTGCAGTGTCAAAGTCCCTTTCTAAGGGAACTACCGCAGACAGTGCCTCCAGCTGAGCCAGCAGCCTCAGTCCTGACCTCCACTGTATAGACCCCTTTGCAGAATTGTGTAACACCCACAGTCAAGCTTAAGAGGGGGCCTCAAGTGAACATTTTTCCTAAATAGGAATGGCGGTGACTACCTGTTCCCATTCTCTCTGAAAAATTTGAACTGGAAATGGGAAAGAAAATCAATCACGTGCTGGAAGCAGAAGCTAAAAAGTCAGCCAGGAGAAAGAAGCCCTAAGAAGATATAGAGAGAGGCAAGTTCTCAGTAAACTGAAACCATTAAATAAAGAAGAAACAAATAAAGGGTGAAGTAAATGGTAACAAAGGAGCAGTAGAAGTAGAGACAGAGCAGAATGAGTCACTGTAATAAAGCTGGGAGTCAGTGAAGTCCTATTGTCTAGGAGACAATGAGCTAACTCATTTCCTGCAGCTGTTCTGAATCACTTCAGTTCCCAGTGTTGCTTCCAACATCTGTGAGGTCGACCTGCAGCAGCTCCCAGAGCCCCATAAGATTCCTGTTTCGATCACCTAAGTATTCTAAGTAACAATCGTATCGTTCACCCCTGTATAAACCAATAAGTAGATTTCCAGAATCATGGATTTACTGACAGAAGTTCAACCAGTTTCATTTTGCAAAGAGAACTTTTCCCTTCAAGTTTAGTTATGGGTTTTTCTAGAAATAATATCTCTCAACAAAAGAAAATATTCTGGGTGGCACCTGTGGCTCAACGGAGTATGGCGCCAGCCCCATATGCCGGAGGTGGTGGGTTCAAACCCAGCCCCGGCCAAAAACTGAAAAAAAGAAAATATTCTGACATCTTTAAGAAAAAGATGAACAGGTTAAAACTGTTTAACAACTATTTAACAGGAGAAAATCTTTCTCTTGCCTTTTGATAGCTGAGTCAATCTAGTTCAAATTTATGAGCAAGCCATACAGATTAAGAGGTAGAAAACGTAATGACTAACTGCTACCTTTAGTGATTGGAAATGAAAAATATGCACACATATCTTCTAAGACATTTTACTATCCATATATTCTAGAAGAATTATCTTTTGGAAAGAATTATTATGCAGCTTTTATAAATCATGTTTTTGAAAAATATTTGATAACATGGGAAAAGACATTTATGTCATCATTTGAAATGAAAAACTTGGATACAAACTGTATAGAATATGATGTGGTCACAATTTGGTAAATGCTCATGTCAGACTATATATCAGCAATATGTGAGCCTGAAGAAATAATGGGTGAATTTTATTTTCTTCTTAATACATGTTTTAAATTTACCAAACATTCTGACTTAAGTAAGGGTTAGTTTTACAACCAAAATAAAAAGAAGTGCACATTATTTTTTAAGATAAAGAGACAGCAGACATTGTTAATTCTGAACCTAAGTGAACCTCATTTAAACTTCTCTTTTACCTAATGCATTATTCAAAATTCTTTAAAACGTTCTCATGAATCCCACAGGGAAGCTCTTATTGCTGACAACCAAAAGATCTCACTAGTAAGTATCTAATGTAAGAAGCATGAACTTGTGTATAGATTTTCTTTGCCAAATGTAGGCCCAGATAACAGAAATCAACACAGAGAAAATATGTAGGTAAGTGTGATAAACGGATTCCCCAGAGGAAGTTGAACCTATTTTGTCATTTTTGGGTCCCCCCTACAGTTTCAAAGTGCTTGCCCCATAAATGAACTTTAGAAACACAGGTTAAAGAAGCCCATAAAAAGACAGCCATTTTCCTCCTCTGACTTGGCTTGGTTTATGACTCTTTTTCAGGTTTGCAAATCTATCCTCAAGTCTATAGGCCAACTTTTTGGAAAATGTAACTTCTCCCCTTTCTGACTACTCAATGCATTCATTCTAATTAATGCATTGTATTCTGATTATGCAATGTATTCTGATCGTATTCAGTATAACTCTTCATTGTGTATCACCTTGAATATTTTCAAAATCATTCCCACATGTCAACCCCTTGCTTTAAGGGCAGAGGCAGCAATCAGGCCACACACTTCTTTGGTTTTTTTGCTAACTGGTACACACAAAGCTATTCAGCAAGCGCAAGAACTGGATGAAAGGTGAGTGAGTCTGAGAGCTTGAGGCCCAGCTGCAAGGAGAGAGATAAAAAGAACGATAGAGGCTCGGTGCCTGTGGCTCAACAGGCTAAAGCACCAGCCATGTACACCTGAGCTGGCGGGTGTGAATCCATCCCCGGCCCGCTGAATAACAATGACATCTGCAACCAAAAAATGGCCGGGCATTGTGGCGGACGCCTGTAGTCCCAGCTACTTGGGAGGCGGAGGTAAGAGACTCGCTTGAGCCCAGGAATTGGAGGTTGCTGTGAGCTGTGACATCACAGCACTCTATCCAGGGTGACAGCTTGAGGCTCTGTCTAAAAAAAATAAAATAAAATAATGGCAGAAAGAAGCATACCTCCAAAGAGTTTTTCCAGCCCACTCATTCTGATTTGTAACTCTTGGGTTAAGGGAGTCCAAAATGTGAATAATACTTCCATTTTTCAATTTTGTTCTCATCTACTTAGTCATCATCACCACACCCTGGTATTTATGCCAGGAAAAGCTCCAGTGAAAGAGTACATCACCAATGTTCAGAAAGAAGATGCCTGTTTTCCCTTTCTTCTACCACCATGCAGAAGTCCCTGGTATGCTGGCAAAGACAAAGCACACATTCTCTCATCTTTTCTTCCTACTCATGGTAATCTTTAGGACCAATTACCCTGTGTCATTGAAGTGATGTGATCCAAAAAATCTCTATACCCATAGGCTGAACCATGGTCCCTTAAAGTCGCTCTGGAGGATTTTTTTCAAAGTTGAATTATACCAGGAGATAAAGAAGTCACATCAGCCTCAAAAACTTAGCACAGATTAATTGATTAGGTCCCTAAGAAAGAGCAAGGCTATAGGAAAGAAAATGGGGAAGACAGAAGGAAGGAATGTAGAGAGGAATCTGAGCCTGCAACAGTATCTCTGGAGAACTCATACTCTAGAGACAATGGGCAGGAAGACATTACTTGGAACTGAGAAGATTGTTGAAGGAGGTTACTGTTGAAGGAGATAAGATGAACCAAAAAGGTCAAGGAGAAGCAGGCTTCCTCGACCTGAATCAGTTCTATCAGTTCTCCAATTGTAACTTTTTTTTTAACCGAAGTATAACATACATATGAAAAAGTGGAGACGGCTCGGCGCCTGTGGCTCAGTGGGCTAAGGTGCCAGCCATGTTCACCTGAGCTGGCGGGTTCGAATCCAGCCCGGGCCTGCCAAAAACAACAATGAGAGCTGCAACCAAAAAAAAAGGCCCGAGCGTTGTGGCGGGTGCCTGTAGTCCCAGCTACTTGGGGGGCAAAGGCAGGAGACTCGCTTGAGCCCAGGAATTGGAGGTTGCTGTGAGCTATAATGCCATGACACTCTATCCAGGGTGACAGCTTGAGGCTCTGTCTCAAAAAAAAGAAAAAGTGGAGACAACAAAAATATGATTAGCTCAGTGAATTGTCACAAGGCAAACACTGCAACCAGCTCAAGAAATTAAATGTATTGACACAATCCAGAAGCCCCTTTAGACCTACTTCCCATCCACCACCCCCTCTCTTCTTCCCAAAGAAGAACTCTGTTTTAATTCACAATGCTGTAGTTTATCTATGCCTGCTAAATTTCATATAAGTGGGAATCATACAGAATATATACTTTCATGTCTGGCTTTTACCTTTCTTTCTTTCTTTTTTTTTTTTTTTTTTTTTTTTTGAGACAGAGCCTCAAGCTGTCACCCCGGATAGAGTACTGTGGCATCAAAGCTCACAGCTACCTCCAATTCCTGGGCTCAAGCCAGTCTCTTGCCTCCGCCTCCCAAGTAGCTGGGACTACAGGCACCCGCCACAACGCCCGGCCATTTTTTGGTTACAGCCATCATTGTTGTTTGGCAGGCCTGGGCTGGATTCGAACTCGCCAGCTCAGGTGTACGTGGCTGGCGCCTTAGCCCTCTGAGCCACAGGCGCCGAGCCATGTCCGGCTTTTTTCTATAAACATTATGTTTCTGGAGTCTATCCATGTTTCTTATTGCAATTGTACTTTGTTCATTTTCATTGACATAAGGTCCTCTGCTGTGTGAATACACAGAATTGAATTGACAAGCCCACAGCTGATGGATGTTTGGATTGTTTCCAATGAGAGCTATTACAGAGAATGCTGCTGGGAGACTTCTTGAATATGCCTCAGGTACATGTGTAGATATTCTATAGAGGTGGTATTTCTGGGAACAGGGTCAGCACATACCCTACTTTACATGCTGTCCAAAGTAGTTGTTATCATTCACACACCCACCAATGGAATATGAGAGTTCCAGTTGCTTCACATCCTTGCCAATATTTGTATTACCATCAGTTTTTTAAATTCTAGCTATTCTGGTGGGTATGTGGTGCTCTCTCATTATGGTTTTAATTTGCATTTCCCTGATGACTAATGCAGACTTTTTCACGTTCTACAATTTTAAAGTGTCTCTGCATGTCTGTTACATTGTAAACCACTGCTCAGCCACATTTGATTTAGAATCAACAATTATTTATTAAGTCTTTACTGTTAGCTTCTAGATGTGTAGATGCTTCCATGGATTTGGCCTGAAGGTGGTGGTGAGAGATGTTTTTTGGACTAAGTGGTTTCTGGTCAGTCCTCCTGGTGTAGCTCTGGGATGGATTATCACTGACACCGTGGAGAGCATGCTCTTGGGTGAAGAATGTCCAGCAGGGCTGGGGGCAGAGGGCTGGAAGTGGGATTGAGTGGGCAGAGTGAAAATGCATCTGGATTGTAAAATTTACAGTTTAAGGATTATCGATGACAGTTTCTATAACTAAATAATTTAACTTGTCAGCCAAAAAATAGGATGATGATTAATACTGATATAGATATTACTAGTCCTTATAAGCAAGGGAAAAATGAACTTTAGCAAGTGTTCTAAGGTACTGTGAAATTAAAACCTACCAGAAAGATCTTTGTTTGAATGATTCAAAGAAAAGATTTCCTGAAAATGTGATGAACCTCTGGTAACGAAATGTTTGTTGAGGGCCAAAGACAGATTTACCTCACCTCAAATCCTATTGGGAAGAATTTCATCTGGAAGTGGCAACAGCTGATGAGAGTCTCTTTCTGGGTTACTTTCCTGTGCATCTCAACTGAATGGTGGTGCTAGACAAACCTTCCTTTGCTGGCTCTGTTATAAGTTGACTAGAATAGATGATATGAATATTCCATCACAGGGTCTATTTATCAGATTGAGATACTATAAATGTGGAGAGAGTGGCCAGGAATGAGAAATGGGGATAGTAATTGGGAAGAACACATTAACATACTAAGTTGCATCCTAAAAAATTAGATACACCTTTATTTAGCAGACTCCCTGCTGAAAACTCAAAGGGAAACCCACACCACAGATAGGCTTCAACTGAGCAGAGGGTCAAGGATAGTCTGACGTGCTGGGCCACATTCAAGGAGAAGGGAGAGTGGATAAGATGGGACTAGAGGAACAGAAAAGAAAGAACTTTGGAAGAAGACATGGGCACAAAGTCACCTATGACACAGGCCAACTATGTCTTAATTTTTCCTAAGGCTGACCCTGAAGTGTTAAAATCTAAAGTGCCAAAGCCAGAGATGTTGGCATGGAGAAAAGGGAACACTTCTACACTGCTAGTGGGAATGCACACTAATATGTTCCATTTGGAAGGATGTTTGGAGAATACTTAGAGATCTAAAAATTGATCTGCCATTCGATACTATAATTCCTTTACTAGGTATATACCCAGAAGACCAAAAATCACTTTATAACAAAGACATCTGTAGCAGAATGTTCATTGCAGCCCAATTCATAATTGCTAAGTCATGGAAGAAGCCCAAGTGCCCACTGACCCACGAATGGATTAATAAATTGTGGTACATGTATACCATGGAATATTACGCAGCCTGAAAGAAAGATGGAGACTTTATCTCTTTCATGTTACATGGATGGAGTTGGAACATATTCTTCTTAGCAAAGTATCTCTAGAATGGAAGAAAAAGTATCCAAGGTACTCAGCCTTACTATGAAGCTAATTTATAGCTTTCATATGAAGGCTATAACCCAACTATAGCGCAAGAATATGGGAAGAGAGGGGAGAGGGGAGGTTAGTGTGGAAGGAGGGTAATTGGTGGAGCCACACCTATGGTGCATCTTAGAAGGGTACAGGCAAACCTTAGTAAATGCAGAATACAAATCTCTTCATACAATAACTAAGAAAATGCTATGAAGGCTATATTAAACAGTTTGATGAAAATAGTTCAGATTGTATATGAAACCAGCACATTGTACCCCTTGATTGCACTAATGTACACAGCTATTATTTAATAATAAAAACAATAAAGAACAAACAAAAACAACAACAAAAAAAAAATCTAAAGTGCCCTCCATTCCTTGAGTGGCCAAAGCCACCATTAGCCTTAATGGAACCAAAATTTTGGTGCCATTTTTACCCACTCAGATTGTCACACAAAACACCTGTGATTCATTTGGACTGATCAAATAGACTTCTCCTAGAGAGCCAGTTCCTCAGATCCATCCAGCATGGATGAAGACATGTAGCTGGGCTTTAACATAAGCACATTTTCATTTCTGTGCAATTTGCACTTCTTTGCTGGGAATGTCTTCCTTACTCAGATGAAAAGCCCAGTGTTGGTGGCAGATGTCTGCTGCAGAGGAAATCTTCATCTCTCCTTTTTCCTTCCCTAGGAGACATAGGAGATCTGAGAAACTGAATTGTGAAACAGAGGTAAGTAGACCCAGAGGGATTGTAAAAAATAGAGTGGGAGCATGGAAAGAGCATTAAAGCAGAAGTCACAATTGAGCTGAAACCTCACATACAGGTTTACATAGAGCTCATAAAATGTGTTCAGTTTTCTCACCTATAAAATGAGGGGATTGGACATTGATATGAAAGGAGAATATTCCCTTAATTGGCACATAGGGGGGTTGTTCAAATTTTTACCCAGTAAGGCGAATGGCAAAGGAGGCCTGGATATTCTCCCTTTGTTCCTCAGATTCTGACTTGCTTTGGTCCCCCAGAGGCTCCCTTCCTCACTCTGTTGCTCTGCATCTCCTGGGCTCCCTTGATATCTGGCTTTATCTGGGTTTGATTGGTGAGAGACAGCTACAGGAGAATGAGGGCTGAAGGAGAGAAGGAACAAGAGAGAATTCTTCTTCCTTTTCGCTTTGGTGTCCTGCACCTGCAAGTCCAGCTTCTAGGTCTTCTCCAGCTGTAGACACTTCTGCTCCCCCTACCTCCTCCACCCACTAGTGGTGACAGTATCCCACTGCAGCTCTTTGCTGGGTATCTTAGCATCCTCACTGACTCCTCTACCGTGCCTTTATCTCTGCAAATAGACCCTTTATTAAAACCTCTTCGGCTGAATTATTTGGAGTGGAGAATTTGGTTTCCTACTGGGACTCTGGCTTATATAAAATCTTTCTCTTAGGGCCAGGAGCGGTGGCTCATGCCTGTAACCCTAGACCTCTGGGAGGCAAAGGTGGGTGGATTGTCTGAGCTCACAAGTTCAAGACCAGCCTGAGCAAGTATAAGACCCCATCTCTAAAAAATAGCCAGGCATTGTGGTAGGCACCTATAGCTCCAGCTACATGGGAGGCTCAGGGTAGAGAATCACTTGAGCCCAAGACTTTGAGGTTGCTCTGAGTTCTGACACCACAGCACTCTACCCAGGGCGACAAAGTGAGACTCTGTCTCAAAAGAAAAAAATCATTCTCTTAGAAAAGAAAGTTATAAATCACAGAATTCCATCTCTCTCTCTCACACACACACACACAAACACACATACACACACACTCTTAATGCTAACTATTACTCTTTTTCTCATTTCCAGAGAGTGTTGAGGTATGGTGGATTATATTTACTTGGAGAAGAGAAAGGTATATAGAGTTAAGGGGTTTCCTTTTGTTGTTGTTAGCTACACAACTGTTTTCCAACTGGATTTCATCAGTGCAGCATCTTACAATAGTAGGCAGCTACATATTTCACATAAAAGAAATTCAAATTGGAAATGGTTAAGTCATTTGACTAACATAAATAGTGAAACTGCATGATTCAGTTTCCAAAGCTGATGAGTCTCTCCCTTTCCAAATCTCTTCTGATCAAGATTATTGGACTTGACTTTGAAATGTAATCAGATTAAGCAGGCAGTTTCTAAGTTTTCATTTTCATTTTGCATCCCAACATAGACATGATCTATGACTTTAATTTGAATACATTTTGGTTTCAGTCAGGAGCTGGCAGTGTTTCAGAAGGCCTATGCCAAGTTTTCATCTACTTACTGAAATTTACATTTTCCATTGCTGGTTCTAACCTCATTCCTTGTATCCACTTCTTCCTTCCTTCCTCAGTCACTGTGGACCAAGGCCACTACATCATCCAGGACCCGGGGGGTTTGAGAAACTAAATGTTTATATTATATATGTCCAAAATTTGACTAGAAATGTCAGTAAGGTCTGAAAAACTAGATGTGTTGAAGGCACAGGAGACTGACAGGAAGGTAGTGAATTCATAATAGTAGAGAATAAAACCTGGAAATTTCAGAGCCCTAAAAAGCTTAGAAGTGAAAGGAGGTAAGAAAAAGCTTTTAAAAGCAAAAATAGCATTGATTAGCCTTTCCTGAAGCGTGTGCCATGGAACCCTAAGACTCCTCCTGTGAGAACACTGGTGGGCTTGGGAGAGGTTATGGTCAGACGAGTTTAGGAAATAGTGTAAAATATGGCTCCTTCTTGGAGAGCATGAAAGCTCATTAAAGGTGCTGAGAACACCTATAGTAAAAAAATTCTGTTTAATGGTTGACTATGTTTCCCCCTGAAAATTTTTAGCCATGAAAACTTAAAATAGCATCTACCACTGTCTTATTGAAATTTCAGCAAATATCCTTTGAAAGATACAGCATAGTATACGGAAAGGAGAAACTCAATAAAATGGCAGGAAACATGATTCCTATCTTCTCCATCTCCTGCTTCCTGGGCAATATGACTCTTGCCTTGGAATTTGAAATCAGACTGTTGCTCTTTTCCACCCTGACGACCATTCTAGCACAAAGTATTCTGTAGCACCATACTGCTAAATGTTAGGTGTTCTTAAAAAGTGTATGTTGAATGAATTAATGATTGAATGAAATAAAAAGCACTGTGAAGCACTTCACACAATCCCTGAGAGTAAAACAGTAACAAAGAGTACCACCACCACTTGTCATGTTCTTCAGCTTAGGGGAAACAGAAAAATTCACAATTTGTTATTGGTCCCCTTCCAAATCACTTTGATGGGCTCTGTCTTCAGGTAACAGATTTTCTGAAAGAGAATCAAATGATTAGGGCACAATAAAATGATCTTTCATACACTTTCACACAGAGAAATCTTACATGGTAGTGTATCAGAATCACAGACAAACATGTTATTTGCTTACAGTCATAAACAGTGAATGGCATGTTTCTATAAGAAATGGACAGGGTTCTCTGAAGAAAACAGGCGCATGGCCTACAGACACATGAAAAATGCTCAACATCCTTAATCATCAGAGAAATGCAAATCAAAACTACTTTGAAATATCATCTAACTCCAGTAAGGTTAGCCCACATCACAAAATCCCAAAACCAGAGATGCTGGCACAGACGTGGGGAAAAGGGAACACTTCTACACTGCTGGTGGGAATACAAACTAATACGGTACTTTTGGAAAGATAACTGGAGAATACTTAGAAACCTAAAAATAGACTGCCATTCGATCCTATAATTCCTCTACTAGATATATATCCAGAAGACCAAAAATTACATTATAACGAAGATAACTGTATCAGAATGTTTATTGCAGCCCAATTCATAATTGCTAAGTCCTGGAAAAGCCCAAGTGCCCATTGACCCACGAATGGATTAATAAATTGTGGTATAGGCTTGGCGCCTGTGGCTCAGCGGGCTAAGGTGCCAGCCATGTACACCTAAGCTGGAGGGTTCGAATCCAGCCCTGACCTGCCAAACAACAATGATGGCTGCAATCAAAAAAAAAGACTGGGCATTGTGGCGGGTGCCTTTAGTCCCAGCTACTTGGGAGGCGGAGGCAGGAGACTCGCTTGAGCCCAGGAATTGGAGGTTGCTGTGAGCTGTGATGCCATCGCACTCTATCCAGGGTGACAGCTTGAGGCTCTGTCTCAAATAAATAAATAAATAAAATTGTGGTATATGTACACCATGAAATATTATGCAGCCTTAAAAAAAGATGGAGATGTTACCTCTTTCATGCTTACATGGATGGACCTGGAAAATATTCTTCTTAGCAAAAAAGAAAGAATATCCCAAGAATGGAAGAAAAAGTATCCAATGTACTCAGCCCTACTATGAAACTAATTTATAGCTTTCATATGAAAGCTATAACCCAATTACAGCACAACAACTGGGGAAAGGGTCAAGAGAAGGGAGGGGAGCAGGGAGGATGGGTGGAGGGAGAGTATTTGGTGCACACTTACAGTGCATCTCAGAAGGGTATAGGTGAAACTTACTAAATGTAGAATATAAATGTCTGCACACAATAATGAAGAAAATGCCATGAAAGATATGTCACAGTTCAATGAAAATATTTCAAATTGTATATAAAATCAGCACACTGTACCCTATGATTGCATATATGTACACAACCATGATTTAATAATAAAAAAAAGAAAGAAAGAAAGGGACAGGGTAAATATGTATTCCAGTTGTGTGATGCTAGAAAAAGGACCTAATATGTTATCTGGGAGTTTTTTTTTTTTTCCTTTTCAATATCCTTAACATAGTTGTCATTAGTTACAGTAATAATATAAAACCACAAAAAGGTTGGAATTATTTCTTTCACATCTGGTCCTATCTAGACTTATAAAACCAAGAGAAGCACTAACAAACTGGCAATAGTTAAGAGTAAGTGGATCAGCTTACTTGGATGGAATTTATCTTGTCTAAGAATTTCAAGTATTTCCTAATTTAGTAATATACTGAAGTATGTGCTCACTGACATCTATAAGACTAACTAATCACATCAAATCTTCTAAGAGAAAATTGTTTTTCCTGCCCACAGTACATCAAGAACATGTTAAGAATAGGGTCGTGCTTTTATAGAATCACTTGCTGTGATTTAAAGCACAGAAATAGATTTGTATTTATATGTGTATTATGTCATTAATGAAAGGTTATCAGTTATTTGGAAGATGAAAACTGGCATTAAGTTAAATGTTACTTCAGACACATTTGTTTTTATTTTATCAAGCCCTAGGAATTTATATGAGTTTAGGTAAAGTGTGGCCAAAGTAATAGAAGTTTGGATTTGAACTATAATAGCTTAAACAACGAGGAAATTTGCATAACGCCTCATACCAGAAAGTACAGAGGAAAATCAAACCCATGGCTTGGCTGATTCACCAGCTCAGTGGTGTCATCCAAGGCTTGGGCTCTGTCCATCTCTCTGCTCTGCCATCTACAGCACTGGTTATTTACTGAGGCTAGTTCTTCCCTCAAAATGATAAGACAACTAACAGTAAAGACTAGAGCAACATTGTTAATTATTCATCTACAACAGGAGAGAGTAAATCCTTCAACTAAGGAATATGAATCTTGTCTTTAGTCTGATTGCACCAACTTACTACACTTGCCCATCCCCAGAACAGGGTATGACATTGATAGTCTTCAAAACATGGTCCCTATAACAGGAGTTTAAGCTGCTGGGAACCTGTTAGAAGTGCAAATTCTCAGTTCAGTGCCCATAGCACAGTGGTTACAGCGCTGGCCACATACACCAAGGCTGGCGGTTTCGAACTCTGCCCAGGCCAGCTAAACAACAATGACAACTTCAACCAAAAACAGCGAGGCATTTTGGTGGGCTCCTGTAGTCCCAGCTACTTAAGAGGCTAAGGGAAGAGAATCACTTAAGCCCAAGAGGAAGGGCTTAAGGGAAGAGAATCACCAAGCCCACTTAAGCTGTGACGCAACAACACTCTACTGAGGGCAACACGGTGAGACTCTGTCTCAAATAAAAAAAGACATGCAAATTCTCAGGTCCCACCCCAGAACTACTGAATCAGAAATGCTTCAGGTAGGATCCAACAGTATGAGTTTTAACAAGTCTTCCATATATTCCAAAGTTTAGGGACCACACTTTTGAACTAAACAGAATTTACCCCTGGAGATGGGGAAGGAGTGGATACATGGACCACACTGTGGTTCTATTTGAAAGGAAGAAAAGAAAGTTATGCCTATTTAGCTACTAATAATGTTCACATCCTGGAATTTTCAAGAATAGTACCAGTTTCAATATTCTGTTCCATGGAGTTTGGAAAACGTGATCATTAAGATCACAATTTCAAGAACTCTTGAAATCTTCTGTAAAGTACAATGTGTTAGAAAGAGGGTGAGAATATATCAGCACTTGAAAGAGCTGAGTTTCAGTTCTAGTTCTGTTACTGATTCACCCTATGTGCTCAAGAAATTCACTAAGACTCTCTGGACCCCAGCTTTTTTTTTTTTTCTTGAGACAAAGCCTCAAGTTGTCACCCTGGATAGAGAGCTGTAGCATCACAGCTCACAGCAACCTCCAATTCCTGGACTCAAGCAAGTCTCCTGCCTCCGCCTCCAGAGTAGCTCGGACTACAGGCGCCTGCCACAATGCCCGGCTACTTTTTGTTTGCAGTCATCATTGTTTGGCGGGCTCGGGCTGGATTCAAACCCGCCAGCTCAGGTGTACATGGCTGGCGCCTTAGCCTGTTGAGCCACAGGCGACGAGCCTGGACCCCAGCTTTTATTAAACATCTGCAAGGATATTGGAATGGAGTCTTTATTCCTAAAACTGAAAACTGATAGCTAGCATTTATGTGCACATACTATGTGCCATGATCTGCAAAAAATTTTATTTATCACTGTATGATTTAATACTTAAAATAGCTCCAACGAGGTTTGTATCTTGCCCAAATTTAGTGGGTTGCTGAGTGAAGAGTTTGGGCTTCAGGTCTTGCTGAATCCACAGTCCCTTTACTTAGCCACTACACCACACTGCCCCACCCTCCCTGGCTCCCATTAAACTTTTTGTGAATCTGTTACTTATTTGGTTTCGTGTGTTTTAGCACATCACATTTTTTTTTTTACAAAAGAGGCAGTTTGGTGTAATGAAAAGAATATGGACTTCAGATGCAAGCTGTATTTTGAATGTTGGCCTCTCTTCTGATCTAGGACTTTGGGAAAGTTACTTAGCTTCTCTGCAACTTAAATTTTCAATCTGTCGAATAACATTTTGCATGTCATTTATAAGGACTAAAGGAGATAAATATATTAAAAATTCTTAGCATAGTACCTGGACTATAATCAGGTATTCAATAAATGTTCATTTCTTCCCCTGACTGTTGCTCTATGAGAAATATTATTTGCTGAATGAAGAGGGAAATGTTTTGGAACATTTATTTAGTTATTACTCAAAATAAATATTTCCATTTATAAGCAACCTTATTAAGTACTACTAGGAATGTAAAAATTCTGCCTGCAACATCTTGGCTAAAACTTCTCTAGACCTAAGAATAAAGACCAAGGACCTTATCTAGAACAAGAACATCCCAGTACCTTCCATGAGTCTCCTATATCCATCCCCTCTCAATGATCTCTTCCCAGAGGTTTTTTTTCAAATGGGATATACAAGTCCACATTTGAACCTAGAAGACTATTTTCAAATTTCAGAAACATCCCTCCTTAACCTGTGTTATTCTCAAAATAAAATAGTGTCTGTGGGGTAAGGAATTCACTCTTTACTCTCAGACACCCATCCCAGTGATTTGGGGGTACCTACACCTACAGAGTTTCAAGTCAGCAACAAAGGCCATGGTTCCTAAGGAAAGAATGCTTCCCTTAAAGCAGTTTCATGGGAGAAGAAAGAATTTTACCCTATGAGGTCAGAAGGGTGTATGTTGTAAATGTTTCATGATGCACTTCCCTGGGTTTTGAAGGATTGTTTAGGACAATTTATTTTATGGTTCTATCATCACATTATTTTTAATAGTGAAAAGTGATAGAATTAGGAAACATCCATTTCAAACACTTGAAAAGTGACAAGCTCTCTCTTGGCAAAGGTGGGACTGAAAATAAATAACAGGAAAGGATGGCTCTTACCAGTATGTAGGCTAGAAATTCAGGCCAGGGCACTTCAAAGGTCAAGAGTGGTGCTGTCCAGAAAAAAAAAAAAAAAGAACGAAAGTGACAAGCTACTATGTTTGCTTTAAATTTTAACATTATAGCTGATTGTGGGCTATTTAATTTTACCATCTTGAAGAATAACAGACACTTTAGAGTAAATTTATAATAAATGGCTTCTGAAGTTATTTAATGCTTTCTTACAGCATTATTCAAGCAGAGTGGACATTATGATCTTGCATTTTCTGAGGCCATGACCAACACCTCTTATAATCACATTTTTGAAGCAAGTGTTTGATATCAAACATTTCACCCAAAGAATAACACTTTGAACTGTTCTTTATTATAACCAAGAGGCAGTAAAATATCACAACTATAAATCTTGTTATTATCTCTCTGGTTAATATAGAAAACTCAAATTATAAAAGTTTTTATGGCCTCTCTTTATCAATAACAGGAAAAGGGCAGTGCCTATGGCTCAGTGGGTAGGGCGCCAGCCCCATATACCAAGGGTGGTGGGTTCAAACCTGCCCCAGCCAAAATACAACAAAAAATAGCCAGGCATTGTGGAAGGTGCCTGTAGTCCCAGCTACACAGAAGGCTGAGGCAAGAGAAATGCCTAAGCCCAGGAGCTGGAGCTTGCTGTGAACTGTGATGCCACAGCACTCCACTGAGGGTGATAAGTGAGACTCTGTCTCTAAAAAAAAAAAAAAAAGAAAGAGACCAGGAAAACCGGGGTGGGGGGTGGGGGGGGAGGAGCCAAGATGGCAGTCTGTAGCCAGCTTTCTGCAGACGCTACTGTCCAGAAGGAGAGTTAAAGGACAGAAATTTAGCAAGAAAGCCAATGGTTTGGAACTGAGCCAAGAGACAAGGTCGAGGAACACACATCAACCCTGCTGGAGCGACCTGCGACCCCCAAGGATACAAATAAAGGGTACAGAGCACATCGCCAAGTGGACAGGAGTCCCCTCCCCCAAGAGAACAGCTTGCAGTATTCGCCATACCTCCATACAAACAAGCGAGCAGAGTTCGGCTGTCCTCCCACTCTACCCCACAGGAGAGACCCTCTAAAAACCAGACCTCGTTCCCCTGTGCTGCAGCACTTTCCTGCCAGGCATAAAGCTGTATAAAACTGTATATATTCTCTACCTGCAAGTTGGAACTCCCCGCACTCCCCTCCACTCTCACCCTGAGGTTTGGAGGTCTCTCCCCCACAGAGTCCAGATTCTTGAACACTTTCTCGAGG